>JAUESH010000020.1:9828243-9850932 GCA_032275165.1 Synergus magnus | reverse complement strand
ATGCATACATTTCGTTTCTCTTATTCAAAATTCCCGCGCGCTGGTGCGGCCATCTATCTTTTGAGGTTAGGTCATTTAAAAACCGTTATACCGTTCGTCTTTGTTGTATAGTTGTGTAGTCGTGTAGTTACAGCTCCTCTCCTTGATTCAGTTTAATGAGTGAAAAAATCAATTTACCAACGCAATTTCGACTCTACTGTCTTTACGCAAGAATTATATAAAATCGCGATTGTGAAATGCCTTGATGAGTTCAGCACACGGCATAATTTAAATTTCGGAATCAGCTGACGCGTTTTGCTGACATTGTAGTTTCCGAGTGATTTCGTTCTAAATTAATTGACTAAAAACGCGGGCTTTTGTGTGAGCGGAATATAATGCGTGGAATTTATTAAATTGGATCACCAGATCCTGACCGATTTCTTAGTTTACGTTTTTGCATTCTGCCTCTTTCGGTGGTCAGTAATCTCGCAAGACTCGAGTAAATAATCTGCGACACAAGTATATACCCGTATATAAAAAATGTCACAGCCGTCGGTGGTCTCGTATTTCAGCACGAGGAAACGAGCTGCCTCCGAGGAATTGCGAAACAAGGCAAAAGTTTTAGTTTTGAATCAGGATGAGAAGAGTTCGAGTCTTACTATAGAAAAGCTTCGAGATTCCCAGCTCTCCGAATCCTCAACGCAGCTCGCACCAGTGCCAGAGGACGTTTCTACATTTTCTAATGAGGATAGTTCAAGTCCAAAGATTGTGTACAAACCTAAGGATTCCGATGTCGAGGGTCCTTTCACCGTGAAGGCGAATTCCGCTGTGCGAAACATTGTTTTCGATCTTCCAAAAGGTGGTTCTGCGAAATCTGCAACTCCAAAAACGTCGAAGATGCCTCCGAAAACCCGTTTAAGATCTCGGAAACTCTCCACCGAGGAGGGACAGACTGATATCAGGGAAGCTCTAAAGAAAAATGAGAGTTCAAATAGTAAAAATGTGCCTTTCGAGAAAATGGGTTTGTTGAGTCCTAAGAAACGTTCCAGTAGTTCTAATAAAAATGTTAGAACTCCAAAGAAGGGAGAGAATAGAGAAGCTCAGAGTGAACCACCAACTGCTGGATGTGTGACCCCGACGAAGGCTCCAAGGATGCAGGGACCTTCTACGAAGGAAATGAGTTTTATTGAGATTAAGAATAGGATCAATCAGTCTTCGAGACTTGCGGAAATTAGGGCTTCGATTGATAGAATTAGAAACTGCGATGAGAAGCTTACCAAACTCCAAGCTCAGAATGAAAAGAAACAGACCCAACCGCAGAGACCACATATTCGCAAGTTTGAAAAGATCGAGTTGGAAATTCCTGTTAGGTGAGATAATTTTCTAGTTGTTGTTTTTGCTTTATCAAATTGTCGATTAAAAGGGTTAAATTTAACGTTGTTCATGGATGTTCTAAGTTATAAATACCAAATAAAATAATAAATTTCTTTTACAGTCCTTCAAAAGCTGCCAGGTCTCCAAGTAAAATGTTCTTGAGCCCTGTGAAGAACGCAGAGATTCTAAAAACAGCGAGTCCTCAACGTCGTCTGCTTTTTGAACCAAAAGAATCAACACCAAGTCCTGTGAAGGGAAGTCCGTCAAAAGCTCCAGCTTATCAAAGATATCAATCATTGGCTGAAAGTAAAGCTCCTACTTTACCTTTGCCATACAGCTACAGATTCCTTGCAGAAGTTTTTAGATGCATTGATACGGTAAACAAGATTTTAAATAATATTTATGTTTCTAGATGAATTTTTAGATATTAATGTTTTTGTTTATAAAATTAGGTTGCAGCGATGTTGTTTAATCGAAAGGAGGTCATAACATTTAAGAAGCTCAAACCCGCAGTTCAAGAATTACTTCGCCACAATTTAACTTTGGATCATATTGCACAAATCAAACGTGTTTATCCAGAAGCGTATACTTACCAACAAGAAAAAATCCGTAACTTTGGATCGGCAACAAAGCAACCTAGATACGACATCGTTTTGACCCCGAACATCGCATCTCAGAGTGGAAGAAATACACCAGATGCTGACAATGTGCTCAAATCTGGTTCAGAAACTAGCATGGGACCATGTACTCTACTAGAAAGACGCAGGAAGTTCTACAATAATCTTCTAGGTAAGTTTTATAAAGATATTGATACTTTGTCGATAAATATTAGGAATAAGTTATAATCTTATCCTATCTCTTCCTAAGAACAAGGTATTTTATTATGTTGTTGTGCAAAATAAAATACTCATGATTTTTTTTATCTTACAGACATGGTCAAAGATGAACACGACCAATTCCTACAAAGTTTGGAACCACCATTGGTAGTTCCAAGAGAAAAACTCGTTCGTTGGCATCCAGACTTTGAAATCGAGAATTGCAAGGCAATAGAAAAATCAGAACTGCCCTTGCCTCCTGATGTGCAAAAAGCAATTTCTGCGAAAGACGTTCTTGGTGAGATATTTTTGGTGGCCTGTCCTAAAAAAGTATTGAGGTGACCTACAATCTTTACTGGATTAGTAAACTGCAATTGGCAAATTGCATACTTAAAGATTTCGTAATTGAATTGATGAATGCACGTGATGTTTGCAAAATTGCAAACGTGACCCTGATATTTTAGTAGTTTCAGCTTCTTGTTGAGCGAATGTCACGCGCACCTGTCTTATGAAAAAGTAGAGTTTAATTAGTTCCTGAATTTGATAGAAGATAGTTTAAGAGTAAATTTGAAATGTTGAAGTTAGTAAACGGGTTTAAAGTGCGATTTACTGAAGAAGAAAGAGTAGATAGAATTAGTAGGATTTATTTTTCATTTGAGTTTTCACTTGTATTTACAAGAAATGTGTTTATCTTGTGGCAAACTTATGTTTTAATTGTCTTTTTTTTCTTTTACAGATAAAGCAAAGACGCTTTTCAACTGTAATACGCGAATGGAAAAGGCTTTGCAGCGGCTGGCCGAAGCAAAAATGACCTCGAAGTCTTTACCGTCACCCTCGAGTTCAGAATCTTCAAAAACTGATGTGGAGAGTGAGATGAACGCCGATGGATTTAAGAAAGTTGAAATTTCAGTTGTGGATACTCCTCCAGCGACTCCAACTACTAGTGCAACATCCAGCAGCAAGTTTCTGAGTTCAGCTTTTAAAGGAATTCCTAAATCTCTGTTAGAAAGGGTAAGTGATTGAAGATAAAATTGTAATTAGTTTTTTTTTTAAATGTGAGACTACGCAACATCCTCTTTCTTCTATTTTACTTCATCTTTTAAAAGTACATACATTATTTTCAACTTTTACCCAAATTAAAGTACTTTAATCAAATATTTGTATCATTTATTATAATATATCATATTTTAATCGAAATTAATTATTAATTTTCTTAACAGGTTCGTGCAAAACAGGCGGCCAAAGCATTAGAAGCCATGACGAGATCGCCAACCCAAGATAAAGAAGCTGGAATGCATTCCAGACTACCCGAAATAGCGAAGATACTTCGAAACATTTTTGTCGCCGAAAAGAAGAGTGTCTTGACCCTAGAATTTGTCTTACAGAAATTAGACAATTCCTACAGAATGAAACTAACGCGAACTGAAATGGAAGAGCATATTCGTCTCCTCTGCAAGATTATACCAGTGTGGGCGAATATACGAAACGTGAGATTGGTCGATTACTTAAAACTTGCAAAAGAAATCGATATGGCAAAAGTTATTAAAAAGTTAGAAAGCGCAGCGAATGACAAAGTGAAAACTTGATAAAAATTCGAGGACAGAAGTCTCCTTTTTATAGACTAACTACTTTTCTACGTATTACCATAATTCGCAGATAATTCTCAGATCTCCCCTATTTTCCATAACGCGGTTAAAGATTTATCTTTGCACGGTTCCGCTTTTTTCACAATGAATTTGGAACATAAATGAGTTTTTGTGTCATATGAAAATATTTGTACGTTCTCATCGCATATTTTTTTCCAAGAAAAGAGCTATGAGGGGCTTAATTACCTTTAATGAGGGTTCTATAAAAATATTCTTAAGAATCATTTTATGATTAATTTAAATAGTCGGTAACGCAAATTTACTGATCCTTTGGAAAATTTACGAAGTATTATAACTGAATAATACAAATCTGCTTGGGCATGATTTATTTCTTTATACATATTTGGGCTTTTTATTTTCTGGTGCTTATACCGTGAATGCAAGAAATACATAGGGTATTGTTTTGTTAATTTAGTTTTACAGGCCCTCGTTATCATATATATACTCAACGGGTATTTTGTAATCTGCAGATATTACTACAAGATTTTTCAATTTATAGGATCTTACATAATGCGAGCAAACGACTAGGATTAAGAAACTGAAATATTTGTACCTTCTCTTCGATAAATAAAATTTACTTTTCATTTGTAATTTAGGATTGATATTTTATTAATTATTTGAGAAATTTTTATTTAATATTTCGATGCAAGAAGATTTTAGCATTAATTCATATAAATTTGAAATTTTTAAATTCGAGTGAAGTAAATTAAATTAAGTTTTAAGTGGTTTTAAATTTCAAAGATCGAATTTCAAATTTCGCGCCTAGTAATACTAGCGACATCTGCTGTTAAATATGTATAGGTAGTTTGTAACGGAATATTCGTGTCGATGGTGCCGATCGTGCCGGTCTTCAATTTTCATTCAAAAATGTAAAATTTAGATCGTGTCAAGATATAAAATTATCAAAATCGTATTCAAGGGCTAAAAATACATCGATACAAATGTTTACGGCTTTGCCCCGTTCCAAATAACTATGAATGCCGTCTCGAAAGTGCTATTGATAATTTTCCCGCTCATCTAATTAATTTTCATAAAATCCCTGCAAATTCGCAAGCTTTACAGAGTTTCGGGTGAATTTCAAGTTTCTGGGGCATTTTCCATCATAATTTTGCACCTGGGGTCGGTTTTCGGTCGAAAAGAGTGCATTTCTCCCAAAAAAAATTTTGTTTCTTTATGAAGAAAGAAAGAAAATTTGAATTTCCGAGAATTGGGGAATAGGCGCGACGGTTTGAAATATTTGTTCTTTCAAGATGGCCGCCTTTTCTAATCTTTCTTTATTATTTATTTTAGTTCTCCATTTTGTTTTCCTTTTAAAAAAATGTTTCAATTTTATTCTTTTTTTAAATTCGGGAGTGTATTGTATAGAACAAAGAAAAATTTTTATAAATTAATTATCAAATGGTAAGTTCTAAGTTAAAAGTTATATCATTACAACTGAAATTAAGTTTTAATTTTACCGCCTTTTTTCGTAACATGTGAACGCATGCGCACTTCGAGTTGGATTTTTCATGTTATTATATCTCATATCTCCAATTCTCCACGAGTCACAATTTTTAATGTTTTTATTGTATTTAAAGTGAGAGAGAAAGGAAAACAATATTAAAACTATGTTTCTTACAAATCAATTATTAGCTGTTACAAAGAAGAAGAGCAAGTAAGAGCTAATTATTTTTTTTTAGTAATCTCGTAGTCGACAATTATTGTGAGGTTAGGATTTCGTTTGCCGCAAGAAATGTATGGCAATTCAAGTATTTAAACGATTTAAACAATATTTTAATTTTATTTTTAATCTTAGTGATATTCAGAGATTAGTTATTTTAAATCATTTCTTTTTATGAAATTATGCATTGAGAACGTATTTCTTATTTACTTATTTTTGAAAGTCAATTCAATTAGAACACAGTTTATGTAAATTATAAAATCGGTAAAACCGAGAATTTATTTAAGTAATTACTTTTTTAAACTAAGATTATCGCTTTCAGATACCTTATGGTCCAGATCCAAAGCATGGTGAGCGGCCACAAAATTGTGCTTGTGCGTCCAAGAGCCAATGAAAAATTTGAACTGATCAAATTTGATCCATGGAGTAAGTATCTTTCTCCGAATTATTATTTAAAATTAACTTTCTCTATTTTGCCCTTTTTTTCTATATAATTTTAATATACGTTTAATATGTTCTATTGACTAAGAAAATCAGTTAAACTCTCTCATTCTCAATATAGCTTACTGAAATTAATTTTCAAATCTTTTTTTAATTGTTTCAGTCCAACAGGAAGCATTTTACAAAGAAGTGAAGAAGATACGTGCGTTGTAAGGTAGAAAGAAATACATAATTTACTTTTAATATTTAATAACCGCATCGATTTTCGCTGTTTTTATTATACATGACTCGTCTTTTCAAAAACATAACGCTAAATTTAAGATTAGTCTTATTTGCGAAGCACTGTTAAATAAGGCTACCTGGACTTCATAGTTCGCTATGACATATTGAATTAACAAAACAAAAGGTTTAAATTAAAGTAATATAGACTTTAATTATCTATAAGTAGGAAATTAATTAGTTCGGTAATCAAAAGTAATTATTTATTATGAACAGTGCGCTACTGCCTCACAGCCTTTGCAATTAGGTTGATAAACATGACACTCTAAACCTGGTGGACAATATCTTTTCATGCAGGGATTTTCATTTACGATACACAAATCGTAAGCTGTAAAATATAAAAAGAAGTTATTGACAGATTTCATAAATTTACATCTATAATTTCGATATTTTGTTTATTCTCAATAACGGGTTAACATTCAGGAATTTAAACGAGTTCTAGTATTTAAATGCTATTTTAAATTTAAATTGCAAGCAATATGGAGAGCGACATGTAAGAAAAATAACCTGTAATATTATCATTTTTACGTGCAAATATCATTTTATTGTTATTTCTATCTCTTATCTTTTACAATGCGGAATATTTTTGTGAATTTTTTTTACTCACTGTCTACACAAATGCGACCTTTGCAACATCCTCCACAACAATGCTCGTGACTTAGACACTGAAAACATTATTCATATATTAAATTTCCAATTAGAAATTACTCCTATAAATATTTAAAAAATGACATTCAAGTAAAACTTGAGTATAAATATACAAAGCAATCGGGCTCGGCTTATAGTGAAGTACATAATTAAAAACTGAAAACCTCTTTTTTCTGAAGTCGCCAACATAATTAATGCACCATTTACTCATTTATCAGTGTTATTTGCCTCATGAATAGAATATATTTCCGTAAGAGAAACTCAAGCTGTTCCAACAACTTGATAATAAAAAAGTGTTTCAAAAGAAGGTCGAGGCAAACTTTTATGAAATGAACTGAATATTCTATTTATTTTTACAAAACTTTAATAATTTTATTAACAACTTTTATTAAATAGTTTAAAACAATGAAAGATTTATTAAATTAAGACCAAAATATTATTTGCATAGTTTTTTTTTATTTGTTAATTGATTATCCAAGTTATAGAGACATTTATGATTTATGAGAGAGATATTCCAAAAGAAGTTATAAAAAATAGTCTTGTAATCTTACATATTGTCCAGGTACTTTACAATCTTGACCGATCGCAGTTTTTATTATCACGAAAAGGATCAGACACAATACTGTAGTTTTAATGCGCGACATGACGAGAACTGTTAAACGTCTTTCTGTGTTTCTCGAGGATTCTTTATATACCTATACCTCGCTTTGAAATCAAGTGCAAGTTTAACAGGTCCGGATTAGAAAGATCAAGAGCCCCCATTTTAAATAATGGTTAAAATTTTTTTTAATATTACATTTTTTTTTATCGCGAAAAACTCAAATCAAAACTCAAATTATACATATATGTATATATTTATATATTAATTAATTTTTCCTGAGGGACAACGAAAGTCTAAAAATTATCCTAACATCGTTTGCAATGGATTTTTAGAGTTAGAAGATTTTACAGACTTCTGTAAGGAAGTGCCTAAAATAATTTTTTTATCCATAGGGATTGAAACAATTTTCTCTCTGAATCTCTATAATATTAACGTATTCATCATAATTAATGTCAAGGTAGAGACATGATTGAGAACGGAAACGCCGTAAATAGTTGAAATTGAAAGTGGTGCGTTCAGATGGAAAAGATTAAGACCCACGGTCAATGTAGATTAAGTGTAAATTAGATCACAGATAAGAGTCGAAGGGACTCTTCAAAGTATAAATAGTAATCGAGAATTAAGTCATTCAAATATATGTATCAAAATTATTAATTTCTATTCCTTTTAGGTTATATATTACCGATAATATATCGTAATATCTAATTCTTTGAATTGTATATGAAATAATTTTGAAACATAGCGTGGAATATTTCTTGGCATCGTAAATGTAATTATATTTTTGGATACAAGTATGTTAGGAGCAAAAAATATTGAAAGCGCTAATCCTGAGTGTTATTACTAAATCTCAGTCAGGGCCATTTATGTTAGTTGGTAATGCATTTTCCTCTATAGTGCAGAAGCTTAGCAATTGCCACTTAGCAGGTCAAGTTGAAAAGAAAAATTATAGTTCTTAAATCATTCTCTATTCTACACCTTTGTCTATTTCAGTCCAATAGCACAAAACAAATGTTAAATACTTTCGCTGTGATTTTGTTTAAATAGACAAATCTGATTCATTTATAATTTATAATGAAATTGAAATAAAGGCCTCATTCTCTATTATTCAGAAGACTAAAGCTCTTGTTCCAATTAATTAGAAATTAAAAATGAATAAAATTGTGCTATTGTTTAAATGAAACTGCCCATAGGTCATCTCGATTACTTGCGATTACTTTTGTTTCGTTTTCGACTTTTCTGTCATCCTGTCGTAAATTGACGTGTGAACCTTTAAAAAAAAATTCCCCCCTTTTCGAAGCTATGCGAATTTTTTTAAAGTACACATCAGCCCTGAATCTAACATCTTTAGCAGATCAAGTAGTAGGAGTGATTTTCACATCAGGCGACGGTAATAATTTCGATTCTGATCGCGGATTCGGTCAAATATTCAAATGGAGGAGTTTAAATGACGCTTTTGAGGAAGCAAAAGTAACCCGAAAACCCATATTCGTTGTGATACACAGACCATGGTGTCCAGCTTGCAAAAAACTCAAAACCAATTTCGAAAAATCAATTAAACTTCTTGACCTCAGCAAAAAGTAGGTTTAAGTTTATAATCCACACATTAGCAAATTTTCGCTTCCTACTTCAAAATTTGTATTCCTCGCCAAAAATCCATAATCGTTTTATTTGATCTACAGGTTCATCATGGTGAACGTGGAGGATAGTGCGAATATGTTGAATAAAAGTCAAAAGTTCTATCCAGATGGAAAATACGTGCCAAGAATTCTTTTCTTCGCACCTGATGGGGAACTGATTAAAAATGCATACAATCGAAGCCCGAAAGCTGACCCTAACTTTCGTTATTTTTACAGTACTACCGCACCAATTATCGAGTCTATGCTTTTCGTTTTGAAACATGATTTTAAATCGGGAAGTTTTCAACCCTTGGAATATGACAAACTAAAAAGTTCAGAAATAATCGATAATAAATCAGATAACGATAAACCTACGGTTTTGGATTGAAAAATTAAAGGTTTCGGCTAATTAAAACAACTAGTGGATTTATTTACCTGGATTCGGTTAATTTATACATTTTTAACTATCCAACGATAGTTAGAACTTTAGAAAGTTTTTTTCAAAAATATATTTACACTTTTTTTATATTATGATCCCCTTAAATTGTTATACCTATAAATGCTTTAAGGAGAGGATGTTTATTCTCTTCAAAGAGCGGAAAACTGAATCTTTCCTAGGATTAATTTTATACTTTTTCTTTTTTGAATAGTTGAAGAAGGGGGAATCAAAATCTACATTCTTCCAGCTAGTCACATCCGCAAACATTTCTCCTTTCGTTGTTAATGAGAACTCATCTCTCGAAAGGGCTCGAGAAACTCGATCTTCCAAAAGATCATTTCCGAGGGTCGCGAGGATGCAGATAGAAGCTAGGACTTGAGATTGGAGGCTTGATGCCTGACCTTACAATCCCTGGTATCCCTTTGATCCTGCGCCAAGGAACACAAAGTTGTATTATTTCCACCGTCCGGGATTTCAAACGGTTTGAGATCTACGAGGCGTGAAACGCAGGGTGGTGTCTCACTTTCTTTTCCCTTCTTCTTATCCACCCTCTGCGGTATCTTCTTGCCCTTTTCCCCTATTTCCTCTGTTCAGTTTTCGCGGTAGACCTGACGTCGTTTAATGATGTTGCCAATTCAATTCCTCTTTCCATACACATTGTCGTTTAACGATTAAAGGACGAGATCCCTCACGGCTCTCTACTTTTGCCTGCACTTGTGTATGCACGTGACTTGGCTAGGGTGGAACTGATAGAATAGTTTTAAATTCTGTTTTTGAGTTTCAAATGTACCTTAAGGGTATATAGTATTTTATGACGTCAGAAGTTATTGACCGAACAAAAAATTATATTTCACCAACTTATTTGTACAGTAGTGACAATGTGGCCCTGAAATTTTGTAAGGCTGGAAAGTTTTGAAAGTTCAAATGAACGGATTTTTGTAATAATTGTATTTTAAACTAGAAACAGGTTTAAAGTATCCTATGTAGAAATTTTGCTATGGCCCCGGCCGGGCCCAGACCTGAAAGCCCGATTTCCGGTCGGGCCGTATATTTTATCCCCCGTCTGGGCCTGGTTTGAAAATTTCTACACGGGATTGATTCATTTGCATTCAAAATAATTGAAGGGTGGCACGGCATAAGGGAATAACCCACATTTATCCAATTTTTCAGGAGAGACATAAAACGTTCTGTAAAATCTAATTCTCAATGAAAAAGAAAAGTTCACTTCGGGGAAATAATTTGAATAATTAAAATAAATAAACAATAAATAAGTAAAATAATTAAAACAATTAAATAAGTAATAATAAATATTAATAATTTAAATTAATTTTTTTTCACGTTTTTTATGGGAATTTCGAAAAAACGAGTTATAAAAAAATCCTTTGGTGAGGATGTTTATTTGCATTATTAAGAATGTTCAAGCTAATAATATCATTTTTGGAAAAATGTGGATTAATCCCTTATGCCGTACCATCCTTCAATTCTCTATGAAAGAAACTTGTAATGCCTACTGTTATTTTTAGTTGGAACAATATTTCTCGATAAAATACAATTGGGAAAAAATATTTCGTTCATTTGAACGTTCAAAACTTCTGGTACATAATTTTGGGACTTAATGAAGAATATAGCAGGGCATGGTTGTATATTATTTATTAATTCCCAAAATTTCAGGGCCATATTGTCACTACTGTACAAATAAGTTGAGGGAAAATAATTTTTTGCTCGATAACATCTGACGTCATAATAATCTATTCAGGGCTGAGATTGTAAACAAAAAGGTGGGTAGGCCCTAAGTTAGTGACCCGGTGAGGGGGGGGGGGGTGAATTTCATAAACAAAATTCTCATTTAAAAAAATGCTATTATTTAATGTTCATAAGCTCTAAAGAGGTTTGAGAACCAGTTTCAGGAATTCTTGAATTCCAGAAATGTTAAATTCATATAATTTATAAAAAAAAATTTTGCATTTTTAAAAAAAGGTGATGGGTAGGCCCGGCCTCCATAGCCTCCATACAATCTCAGGCCTGAATATATTCTAATTTGACTTGAGCCTTTAAAAATAGCTGTTTAAAAAAATGACTTTTTAATGAATTAAAACTTACAATTTTCTAACATGATCTAAAGAGGGAATGATATAAGTGTAACAAAGTATACTTAAACTTGGAGAACCCAAGAGCCTTTGATCCTTTGATCCGTAGCCTTTTGCAGTTAAAAGCTTGGAGATTTGAAAGCGTTTAAAGCTCTGGAGATTGCTCGCTTTGTGGTTACAAAACAAAAGTTCCTTATCGGCAACTGGAGATGTCATGATGAATGAAGTCACTTAGTGTATTTAATTAATAAAGGAACTCTCCTTCACGTTTAAGTATGTAATTAGTTTCTCTCAAATTTTAGACGCAACTTTCAATGGAGAATGAAATTAATTTTCCGCTTTTCGAGATTTGAAGAGGAATTAAAAATATTGAATGAGTTTAAGAATTTTTATCTACATTAAATAAAAGGAAACAAATAAAGGAATTATTAGTTTCTCTTCGTTAAAAAATTGATAGAAATTAAATTGAATAGATTATTAATTACACTTCTCGGCTGATGAACATTGAGCAAATAAATTTCGCCATAAAACTGATCATTCATATGCACCGTCTCTTTATGAGTCTAATAAAAATCACAGTTTAACCCACCCAATATGCTCTTGAATAGAGTTTTTACATTGACCTGGGAAACGGGATATAAATGAACGTTGCGCGCTTTTATGCGGTCTGAATGAAATAAAATAATAAAAATAATAATGTTATGCTCAATACACGTGCTTGCTATGTATATCAAGCGAGTTATATGTCAAGTGGGCACAAGTGTACGGACTCAAAATATAATTTCTGATTATAAAAGCAGAATCGTTAACAGTCTGGGTCGAAAGCTTGTCTGGCTTTTGGGTTTCAGTTTCCTCACGTTCAAGGGTATTTGCTCGCGAGTTGTTCTTTGCTTATTACAGTGTGCACTGTGCACTGAACCCGAGTCAAGTAAAGTGGCTCGCCGCTAATTAACTACGTTATTTTTCATAATTCTCTCTCTGTCCCTCTCTCTTACTCCCTTTTCTTCTTTCTCTCTTCTTTTCTCGTGATAAATACAGTCGGTTAAATACTCTCGCATTTGCAAGAGGCTTCAATAATTCTACAGCCTCTGTACTCGCCTTTCAACGTGTGTTTATACACGTGTGTACACGTCTCAGCAAGTATACACGTACGTGACATCACGCATTCGTGTCGTAGAGAAAATTATAATGTCGGTTCAAAATGAGGTCGAGAAAACTCAGAACTCTCATGGGATTCTGTTAGTCTCATTGTGTTGACTTTGAAAAAGAAATTAAAATTGTAAAGGAAAGCCGCCGCTTGATTTTCTGCATTTACTAGTATAGAAGGTACGGGTTCCTTCTTATTAAATAATTTCAACTGCATCTGATTAAAATCAGTACCTATACAATTATCATCCCATTAAAATACATTCAAAGTGAAAAAATATATGAAAATATGATTGAATTCTGCATTCAATATGCAAATTAAACAACTCGAAGCCCGATATGTCGATATTTATATTGAATTAAGTGAACGACTGTGTCCGTGGTAGTTGGTGAAGGTAACTCTCGGGCGTCTCACCCTCAGCGGAAGGTTCTTGAAATAAATTGAAAATGGCTGGCATCACCCTGCTTCGGATAAATGATACCTATCCACCTACATCAGATTCCTTGATATTCTATTTCACTATATGTATGCACTTTCTGAAAATCACGGAATTTCATTAGATTAGACTCATTCTCCACTTATACCTTTCCTACGTTTATTTCAACCCTGCAGTCATTGCAGGCTCAATCAATTTCAATTTACACCTAAACGAAATTGTTCTTCATTAATTACTTCATTAATTCTTCATTAATTCATTGGTAAAACTGCTTCATCTAATTTTAGAAGCTTTTCCATTCACATTTCGAAATATTTCTTAATGTGAAAGTGAAAGATTCACCCCTTGCTTAAATTCATCCCTTATTTATATTCATCCCTTGAGTCGCATCCCTTTTTCTAGGAAGGCATAGAATTGTTTTGCATTAGGAGCATGTGGGAAGGGGCGTTTTGTATATGGTATCTATGGTATCTATGGTATTATGGTATCTACCCAACGATCGGTATAGTATATAAGTTTGCACATACACTGATGTTTTGTCGAGTCACGTGCGAATACACCTACACAAGCGACTAGGTATTGAATCGACGAGTATCATGCGGTTGACAGCTAGAGCTAATTGAATCTTGACTCTATCTGTCGACTGGAGCTGAGACTCGAATGGTTCCAGCGAATAGCATTCGAGTTCGACGGAATCGTTGGCGTCGGAGTATCCTCCCTTCCTCACACCCACCCATTCTTTCTTTCTATCACCTTTTCTTTTTCTCTCTCTCTCTTTATCCTCTCATTCCCAGTTTCCTTTACGTGTGTTCTTCAACCCCCTTTCCTCATTCTTTACTTTTTCAGATGAAAAAGCACATCCGAGAAAAGCTTATTGCTCTTCTCCACTTGCCTTTTTTTGTTTTCTCACCTAAAAGCAAAGAAAAAATAGACTATTTTCAAATTCTTATCTGCTGTTGGTAAATGTTGGTAACAGGAATCTTGGATTGGGATGCCCCGAATTATCTATTCTAGCAATTTGTAGAAAATCACTAATTCATAATAATATTGTTGTAATTTTGCAAGTTGATGTGAAGTGATTTGCAAGAGATAAATTTAACTTCTGAAGTTTGAAACTTTGGTTGAAAACATTTTTTTATGGGGCGATAAAGCAGAAAATAGATATAAGTACAAGAGTCTGTGTGTATTAATTATTGTACTTGAGGTGAAAAGATCGACCTCGTCGTTCCGTCTATAATCCGTACGATTCATTATCGTCGAATTCTGTACCACCGATGCCTCGATTGCGCAATCAAGATGGCATCGGGAAAGGCATCTCTCGCCTTCGACTCAAACTACCAACAAGTATTTCAATATCAGCTCCAATATATTCCTATCAACCCTATAAACGTGTGTGCAGTTATATTGGATTCTCTCTCCCGATCTCTTCTTCCCACCTTCTATTTCATCCCTCCACCCCCTCGGATTTTATTTCTGTCTCTCTCCACCTCCATACACTCTGACATTGAGAACGTGTAGGTCTTGAAAGTATTTTTTAGTACGATTCAATATATCCGCAAAATTACGAGCATTAAATAGTTTGGCTTATTTATTACATAGGCTTTATTTTGAACAACGATCTCCTAACACAATCAAATTGAGGGTTTGAAAATCTGTAAACCCCATTTAACTTTTTTTTGATACGATGTCTCAATTGTATGCAGCTAATTAATTAAACTAGCTCTGAAGTTATATCAATTTTTGTGCTCACTCAATTAGCATTTTGCTTCCCCATTGAGGAAGCATTAAGTAATTAATTGATCCCTAATATCTATAAAATACTACCTCACTCAAAAAAATGTCAAAATTCTGGTTAAATATGTCCTTTCTATTTTTTCTGGTTAATGGGACCAGAATTCTGGTTATTTTAATCAGAATTTCTAGTTCAAACAACTAGAATGCTGGTTAAATTAATGAGAAATAATAGTAACTCACATTTTTTAATAAAATGTATTCATATTGCATTATTTGATTTTTTACGACACAAGAAATCTTTTACTTTCTTACATTAGCTTCACTCAAAAAAATGTCTGGTTAAATTAACCAGAATTTTGGTTAAATATGTCCTTACTATTTTTTCTGATTGATTTAACCAGTATTCTATTTGTTTCAATTAGAAATTCTGATTAAAATAACAAAAATTCTAATTACTTTAACCAGAAAAAATATTAAGGGCGTATTTGAAGAATTTTGATGACATTTCTTTGAGTGTTTGAATTTTGACAGTTTGAAAACTTGGATTTGGAAAATTAATTTTTTTAAAATTATTAATAACCATAAATTCCTTATTTTTCAATTAAATGCATCAATCTTATAGGTCAATCGATTCGTCTCGACACAAGTAATCTTTATTTTTGTTACATCAGCTTTGAATTTTGATTATTATTACCCACCGAAGTTTCAACCCCCTCACGGATTTGGAACTCACCTCATATCATCCCTTAGACCTAAAAAAATTCACCAAAAATTCTGTAATTCGCGGGGTCCAAATTTTATTGTTGATAATAAGTAATCTCAATGCTAAAAGACATCCCAAAACGTTTCATCCCTCTAGCTCATTTGGAACTCACCCCCATGTCATCCCTTAAACCAAAAAGTTTTTGGTGAATATGGGGCGAGTTCCAAATGAGCTGAAGGGTTGAAACTTGTTTGGGTGCCTTTTAACATTGAAAAGTCTTATTCTCAGTAATAAAATTTTGACCCCACGAATTAGGGAATTTTTGGTGAATTTTTTCGGACTAAGGGATGATATGGGGTGAGTTCCAAATGAGCTAGGGGTCATTTTTTGGGCTGTATAAAAGTACTTTGCACCAAAAAATTTTGGATCTTGTAAGTTTTTAAAAAAAGAAAAAATTTTCGTTTATCGTAAACGTTGCAAATTTCAGTCTCATGAGGAAGCAAAATAAATAAAAGACTACATTCCAATTAGCAATAGAATGTTCTTAAAAGAGGGAATAAAATATGAACCGCTTATTCTATTAATTAACCGTTGGTAGAGAATTAGGAATGTAAAATAATATGGAGAACAGGGTCGTAGATCGCGGAGAGGCTTTTTGTAGAGTGACGGACAAGATATGAAATAATTTGCTGGAGCGTAAATCTGGTGGAAGCACCTGGCCACACATAAGGTCCAACCCGGTTGCCCAGGTCTTCTTTGTTATCTAGAAATCAGTGCGCAATCGGAGTCCTAATTCATGTATGAACGATGCATCCATCGTTCATCACAATCAAAGGGTTTCCTCGTTTGAATCTAATAGGACCTAGTGATCTAGGTTTCTGATCTACAAATCTAAATCTCATGAGAAAAATCAACTTCAGTCCTCGAATGTTATTTAATTAATTCATTCGTCAAATTACCTCAAATTAAAATGATGGAACAACAGTTATAAGAAATAAATTTCTTAGACAAACATAATTTATGGGAAATGTGTATATCGAATGGATTTCCTTAATCTAAGATCTTCAAAAAAAAGGGGTTAATCCGGTACTTTTTCCCGTTACTTTTCAAAAGAATAAAGTTCCTGAGTAAAGCTACACCGCGAGCAATTTTCGATCCTCCCTCTCCATAATGCGAAACCATCTATCTCAAGATCCGTGATCCCAAATTACATTCCGTCATCCCTTTCGGTCCCACGCTGCCAACGAATCGAAAAACACACATTTCTCTAAACTGAGCAATACAAATGATAAAATGGCTTTCGTAGTAAATTCTATTCAGAAATTTAACCGCGAATCAAACATCGCTCGATGGAGGAGAGAGGGAGAAAAAAAGAAATCTACCTACTCCCTTCGAACATTATACTTGCGGTCTCTTTCATCGCCGTTTTCTTCTTAAATGCTCATAATAATAATACGCACGAGATACTACAGGGCTTCTATTAAATTCAAACGAAGAAACGGTTTGAACAATAAGACCTTCTGTGTATTTGAACTGTACCCGAGATCGGTACCGCAATCTTTTCATTAGTCAGTAACGGGTAGTCGGTTTTTTTTATAGACTGCTCACGTGATTGGAGAGTAAAACTATTATCACGATTTTATGCGGGAAAGATTGTTAATTGTTGCAGTAGTTTGTTGCTAATTTTTTTAGTCAAATATAATTTATCAATTTTCATCTGATAAATGTGAGGTTCACTTTCAAGTCTACACTTCGATTTTTTTCGTTTTGTTGTTCATTTCTATTTATGTTTTTCACAACTTTCCAAAGAATCTTGTGGCTATTATTCTCACATCAGTAATTGATGCACAATGCTGAACCACAATAGCGGATACACGCATAAACGCGTATATTCGACAAAAGGTAAAAGAAAGGTCTCGATGTAGGTTTCCTTTGCTTTTGCCAAACTAAAAGAAATAGAAGATCTCGTATTTCCTCGTCAACGAGCGATCCAAATCTTTCAGTTTTAAATCTCAAGTTTCCTTAATCGGCTGCGTCCCGCCCCACAAATTTACTTTGCGCTACATTTTCCTGCCAAATCTTTGTCCATCGATTACGGTGTAACGAGATATCGCTCGATTTTACCATATTACATGTATATACAAGCAAATTGTGCGTTGCAGTTTGAGTGACGTGAGCACACCCACAATTTGAATTAGAGGGGCTGACAATCTATTCACCATTCAGCTTATTAATGGACAGTCACGGTTTTATATAAACGTTCTCAATCTTCTGTCAGGGTAGAAAATAATAAGAACCGTTGGTGGTCTTGTTTGCAACATATTATTAGAGGGAGAGTTTATAGGGGATCAAATTTTTCGCGGTTATTTATATTTATCATACGAATACCATTTGATATTTAGTTCCTTTTCAAAAGGCTTTTAAAAATATTTCTTTTTTGTGGAATTCAGTTTGGAAACTTTGAAGATTAGTTTAGAAATTATTTGAGCCCCTTTTGACTTTTGTACCAACCCGGCGAAGAAGTGGTGGACTTTAATACCGGAACTATATTGAAGTTCGTAAAGTTTAGAGTATTATATAAATAATATAAATAATAAAGAACAAACACGAGAAACGTGGGACGGTCGGAGCTAATTGACCGATCAATCTTCATTAGAAGGAGCCAGGTTAATTACACCGCGATCGTTTGTATGAAACTGAAGAAAGGGCGCGAATAAGAAAGTTTCTGCGGGCGCGTTTCGAGTTTTAATTCCGAAACCTTGCAGTACATAAATCAGGAAAGAGTGGTAAAGAGTGCAAGAGGGGCTGGAAAGTAGCGGAGCACCACGCCTCTTTTTCTCTCTTTCTATTTCTCTCCTCAGGACCGAATTAAGATTCTAAAATTTAATAGAAAATTCCTATACAATCCTCAATTACACAAAATTCACTAAAGTTAGTTTTGCATAACGATACGAGATACTCGGTTGTCTTGCTCATTTCCAAGCGTTCGAGAAGCATTCTCAAAAACTGAGAATTTAATTCTATATTTTGTTTTTATCGTCTCGTCTCATCTCATTCCTCGAACAAATTATCGGTATAAACGTTATTGCTCATTTCTCGTATTTCTTGCTCAAATGCAACACTAACAAAAGTGGACTTAAAAGGATTATAAAGCTCTTTTAAAGCATTTTAGAGAATTCTGAACGATTCCAAAAGTTTGTAAACAATTTCAAAGATTACAAGCAGTTGTGATATCTTATAAGGTACTTTATAATATTAAGGATAATAAAGGAATTATATGGTATTTGAGACCATTATATCTGGCGTCCGTCCCTGTATCTCGGCGACACTTCACCCTCTCTCTTCTCGCCCGGCCATAATTCGAAAAACTTTCGAAGAGAACAAAAGTGAGGACTTTTGTTCCAAGTTTTAGTTTGCGGGGGCTGTTTGCGAGCAGAGCGACGCCCCGACAGTGTTTTGTTCGCTTTGTCTCTCTTCCTGTTAGATATATATATATATATATATATATAAAACTGCCCTCTTGCCACCCCGAGCCCTCCTCTCATCATTCAGAAGACCTCCTCGTACGAGATGACGTACGCAAACGCATTGCTCGCACAGAATCCTGTCTCTCTTCCCTCTACCTCTTTTATTTTTTATCCCCCTCTTCTGAATTTATTCTCCTCCCCTAACCCCACTTTATCGCACTGTTTCTTTCTTCATCTCTCTGTCTTGTATAAAACCCGCCCACGCACGCAGAATTATATTCATCCTGGTCTCTCGTGGAATTGTTGATTATTGTATGTTGGCTATTCTTTTAATTTGCTATTGTGTGCCTCCATAGTGAGCTCGAGAACCAAGTTGAGTATTTTTTCTCGTGCTTGATGGGGTTTTAGCATGCGGGGGATTTCAGGAAAATATGTCTTGAGTTTATTCGAAACTATTCAATTTTTTCGATCTTCAAAGCTGACCAGCGATTTCAAAACAATTAAAAGATTTTAAATGATTTCATAATGTTTCAAAGATTTCAAGACTTCAAAGTCTTGATTTGTTTTCATATGCTATAAAATCTCCGAAATATAAATATAAAATCTCTTTGAAGTGCTTTAAATCTTTTACAATTCCTTAGAGTTTTTTTACAGTCTTCAAATCTTTTGAAATCCCTCAAAATCACTTTAAATCCCTTTAAATCTTTGATACCTCTTGAAATTGTTTAAAATCTTCTGAACTCCTTTGAAATATTTTGAAATACTGAGAAATCTTTGAAATCCCATAAAGTCTATAATATCCTTTTCGAAATCTTTGGAAACCTTGAAAATGTTTTAAATTTTTCATTTTTTAAATGTTTTAAAATTGTACTAAATCCCTTGAAATCTGTAAAGCCTTTCGAAATCTGTACACCAGATTTGAAGAAATTTCAAATGACCGAAGTTCCGACTCCCTAGAATTTCATCTGACTAAGTTCGGACACCCTAAAATTTCAACTAACCGAACTTCGGATAACTTTGAATTTCAATATTTTGAACTTGCATTAAAAATTATTTCGCCCTTAAAAATAAGAAACTAAACTGATGATGCGACTGCAAAGTATAATTCTTTACAGTTTTATTAGTATACGTACAATAACATTATTTAAAATATGTCAACACGTAACTCCTTATCCTACTTTATTTGTATTTCATCTGCATTGTTTACTTCTTTACACTTTATAGTTTGTGGAGGAATTACACATAAGAAAGGTGATTTGAATCGGCCTGCAGGAAGATCTGTATTGTCGATTAATAGGCAATTAAACGGTTGGTACTGAGCTGTCCCGAGGCAAGTAGGGTTAGCCCTAACAGCGATTAAAACCCGCCACTTGTGGGTCTGCCTGAGGCCACGAGCTTTCGCTCTAGTCCTCCTTCCCTTCATTTCTCTAGACTGAATTTCTGAATCTCCTTCAGCATCCCCTCACATGGTAGCCCACAACAATACCAGTCCGGGAAGCCTCCTACTATGGACCGTACAATAGATATAATATATCAAACAAATTCGATCTCGCTAAAATATTGACCTCGTTAATCCCCGTTCAAGTCAGTCACTAAAGATGGACAACAATTTCGCTCCATATATTGACACGTGACTTCTAAGTCTGAGAGGGTGGAAAGTAAGATAGGGGATGGTAGGATGAATGCCTAAAATCGCAAAAGGCGCTCGAGTCGTGGGACTCCACAAATTTAAGGAAAAATGTGAATTTTAATCATTTATTCTGCAATTCTGTTTTAACTAGACTTTCAAACATATACATTAAATCATAATATTCAATACATATACTTTGGAACCAAATGCAGAAAAAACTAGGGGTTCTACACTGTTGTGGCTCGATCACTGAAAAAGTGTTAATCATCAGAAGTAAAGTATTCGTGAAAGCCGATCTATAAAAGACCAAAATCTTTTGGAAAATTTCTTCTATTTATCTCCCATGTAAATGGTGCGAGGTCCTTTTCGCCCACCAATTTTCAAATTACATACAATATTTACAATTTGAGTTTATTCATTCAATATCTTTGTTATTATATCCATTAAAAATACTTTACGACTTTGAAAGTTTTTCATTACATTATAATAACCGTCAAATGGAAAGTTGCTTCTCTGAAACTTGTTTCTTTTCGAGCCAATCTCTGTTAACAAAAGCGGATATTTTGGACGAAATAATTTGGTTCCTTTGGATACGTTTTCGAAAATGGGCACACTGCAGTAATTCTGTCTTGTTGCATCTCCACTGGAACATAAAAATTGGTATTTAACACTAGTTTTTTCTTTGCGTGCTTTCCAATCTAAAATAACTCAACAGAAACAAATAAATAATATATTGGGCTTACATCATCAAAAAAAGATCCTTGAAACCATATGTGAATGTATAGATGAGACAGCGAGATTCAATATTATATGAACAAGAGCACGTAGGTGAATTTATTGTTCACTGAAGGCTAATCATAATAGAAGTTGGTGAATACAGAAGTAAAATATATCATGTACATGTGAATCATATGGAGACTGATGTACATGTTCATGTATGTAGTTTCCAAGATTCTTATGCAGTATTATACACATGAGTACAGTGGGTATAAACCGTCGGTTAAGCCAGCCATTGTTTCCAACAACACGTGGGGGTCTGGTGATCCGCACGCTCTATTGAAAGTCCATTGTCGAAATATATCTACTCTGTCAAACGCATGTGTACCTATATCTGGCTACCCTTTCGTCGGACGAGGCGGATTTTATGGCTTTTCAATCGAGATCTCGCGTACTCTTTTTCTGACCCACTGCAAATGGAATCGAGTCTAAAAATCACGCCCCTTCACCATTCCGACAATCCGTCACTACTGAATTATGTATTTTCTGCTGACGAATCTGAACATCCCATCCATTCACTGCTTCAAATCATTTTTTTCTATTGATATAAATTTGTCCTGCCAGCGAGTCTTTTTTTACATGAATCTGAAGTTTCAAACGTTTACGTAAACGAAAAATCATTTTTGTGTAAAAAGCACGAGACCAAAATTCTGATTGCGCTAAATGGTTCCATTCGATGTCAAAAGAAACACAAAACAGTCGCAACCCCCTACCACACTAGGATCACCCCCAAAATCATCCCCTAAGTACAAAAAAATCATAAATCCCCTAACTTTGAGACCTAAAATTTGATTGCGCTAAATGGTTCCATTTGATGTCAAAAGAAATACAAAACAGTTTCAACCCCCTACCACACTAGGATCACCCCCAAAATCATCTCCTAAATACGAAAAAATCATTGTAATCCCCCTAAATTCAAGACCTAAAATTTTATTATTTTAAATGGTCAAGTTTAATGTTGGAAGAGGCTAAAAAAAGTTTCATCCACCTAAACCTCTAGGTTCACCCTCAAAATCAACCTATAAGCACAAACAATTGATTTTGAGGGTGAACCTAGAGGTTTAGGTACTCTCTAAATCTGAATCAGCGGAATTTCGCTGCTTCGCAGCCTAAAGTATATCACTAATTCAATTAGTGTATATACGCTGATGAATCAGCGAAATTTCGCTGATAGAGGGCGTGAAATTCACTGTTTCATCAGCGTATATAC
>JAUESH010000020.1:9736593-9794693 GCA_032275165.1 Synergus magnus | reverse complement strand
TGAATAGTTACTTTTAGTCACTATTTTGTTCAAAATTAGTCACTTTTAGTCACTTTTTTTGTTCAAAATTAGTCACTATTAGTCACTTTTTAGATAAAATTATTCACTTTTGTCACTTTTTTGAGGTACATTAGTCTGTGGCAGCCCTGATCATACAATATTTTATAATTGACAGACATTATGTTCTAATATTGCCAAAAATTGCATAATAACAAAAATATGGTAAAAAGACGTAATTTATAGATTTAATGAATCTTCTAAGTAATCCAACCATATAAGTGAAAGAGTTAGGCTTTTCAGAGGAGAGATTCACTCGGGTTGTGCGTGGCAACATTATTTGCAAAGAGTCAGCTTCACCTGAGCCTAGAGATGGGTAATTATTTACATAGGTGTACATGCGCTTATAAATGTATGCACTGAATTGGCGTTGAGGGAGCACGTCTTTGAGTATGTTTATACAAAAACTTTTGCCAGAGACTTGGCACGGCCGACCTTCTCTCGTACCTCGAGGTCCACTTAAAAGTCTAATTTTTCCAGAGTGCAAATAAAACTAGGTTCTTTGCTTTCGATTGTGGAAGCAGTAACCATATTGCAAATCAAGGAACATAATCCATCTGTGGATGTCAATTCAGAAAAGCAAACACCGATCGTTATGCATTAATCTATTGCATTATATGTCCATTAATCTATCAATAAATGATAAAGAGGAATTCATGAAACGGGTTCAGATGAATGTTTGTTGAATCGCGAAAGGAACATTGAGTAAATAAGAGATAAGATAGTTTGGTGAATAAAGATTCGAACGAGAGATCGTGTATGGAGGAAGCTTTGAGCTTTAACGTTTAACCAATGTGAAATGTAAGGTGAATTTCAAGAAGAGCGTTTGTATAATAGGGGATCGTTCAAGCTTCTCCGTATAGATACCTATACAAGACCGCACCCTCTTCACTCCTTCCACTCCGTCCGCAAACCCAACTACACCAACCGACCAGCCAACCATCCCCCGCAGTTGAAGGCACTGGCCCGAGAAATTCAATTACTGCTAAACTTCTCAACTGAAGTCTTGGTTCAACTATACTCTGCAGGTACTGTGTCTCGAAGATCGAGACTGTGGATGTATCTGTGTTTTTGTGAACGAGAATACCTCCAACCAGATCTTGAAAATGTATATTAATAGCGAGTTTACATATTTATCATTTGAAACTGGTCAACCAGTGTTGATTATTATTAAAGAAATCTTGAGGATGACACAAGAAATGAAAGATAAAATAGGAGAGTGAGTTTTTATTGGGTTGCAGAAGAGATATGTAGTTCTCATGAACTGTACACTGAAAGGCGATCTTTCTTTTAGAAGAACTTAATTCAGAGGATAAATCAAATTATTAAACGTTCCAAACACTACGATTACAATTGACTCTCTCACTATGGGTCTGGCAGGTTTTCCATTATTTGCTTTTACCTCGAGTTCGCGCTCTTTATACCCCTTTCATTCTTCCGCCCTTTATTGTCAGTTCTGTGAATGGAGGCTTTAGTGAGTAAATTTTCGCGAGAGCTGGTATAAAGTAAGATATTTTTTTTCATTATACTTGTTCCGCGGAACTTACGAGACGCAAGTTCTATTGTTGTCGGAAACGACTTCGTACGAAAGTTTGCAATTCTTAACGCCTTTCTTCAACTTTCCAATTCTCTGTCCAACTTAGATGAATCATCAAAAATATATTTGAAACTTTATGAAAAAACTTGGTGGAATTTCCTGACATCATGACCCCTATACTGCGACATTAATGGAAAGTTATCCAGGATTATCTGTTTTAGGTCTCTATAACATTTTCAGACTTTCAGAAAGTGTTATTGTGATGTCAAGGCATGCAAATTTAGAAACAATACTTGGCACGTGACCAAGTATATGCACTGAAAATATAATAGTAATGCACGCTTTATGACACGCGAATGTAGGAGCAACTGCCTAAGTACTTGTAAACCGTGTACGGGCACACGTATGAGTGGCCATTAGGAACTATGGCACAAGCATGTATGGTACTAACACGTGGTTGCAGTCATGAGGTTAAGTAAATAATAGCCAAACGCGAGCCCCTTATTATACCACTCGAAATAAGTCGTTCGTTAGTGGCAGCTTAATTCATGTCCCTCACTTGCGGGTTAAATGCTGTACATGCCACCCTTCCTTCCGTTTCGAAGTCCTTACTACCTTCCTCTAAAATCTAAAGTATAAAGAGTCTAGAGTCTAAAGAGTCTAAAGTCCCGAGAAACACGCGCTTACGTGTGCTGAGGCCAAGTACATACTTGTACCTATTCAGATAATAAGCGACGCACAACGACACCTGTGTACTTTTTTATTTATTTTTTTTTTTTTGGTTTTGTAATGTTCTGGATTCTCATTTGATCCAAGGAAACTTTGCTTTCCATTTTATATTGAATTTACAAAGTTTGTCGATGTGGAGCTCTTATAACACACAGAAAACTTTAGTTCAAGTTGAGCCTCGAAAATTAACCCGTTCCCTGTTAACGGAGGTCTGTAACTTTAATTTGACGGCTTTTATTACACATTTCATTAATTTGTTGCACAGTTGTAACTGTTTAAACAATATCGTCCATGTTCCCTATTTTTAATTGTTTATATGCAATAATTTGTTTGAAAACAATTTTTTCCGGTTACTCTTCAACTGATTCATAAAGTAGAAGGTCTAATGATGTACAAATTTTGCCAGATTTTTCCTATCACCTTTAACAAATAAAAAAACCCTTGGGTCTCACAGACCTCCGTTGACAGCGACAAGGTACCAAAAAAATGTTGACAGCGTAAGGGTTAAGATAAAAGATATTTATTTGATTTTGAATATTTCATTCAAAATTGAACCCCCCAATTACTTTAAAAATATTTTTTGGTATTATGCAAGCAAAGGAATTACTTAAAATAAATTCCCAAAAATGAAAGTTCAACAAAAATTTCAAAAAGGGTGAGAAGCCATTGCGCTCGGATTAAGAAATTTTATACCCCCTTCTATGATGCGGCGGTTCAATTGTTAATTTTTTAAGACGGTATTTATAGGTCCAATATTTCTTAAATTTAATTAAATTTGTACAATGCAAATATTTCTTTTTGTTGCAGGTAGACTCCAAGCGTTTGCTGACTCAGAGGTAATTCTTCATTAATTTTTCCAGTTATTGGGTGAAAATAACGCCCAAGGGATGATTTATCATGATTACGATATTTCACTAAGGTATTATTTAGGCTCAATAAATTCTGTCAACAAGCAATTTTCATTTGCTAACTCTTTTTCATTAAATTTAAAATATGGATCAGCGTTGTAATCTTGAGTTAAGTTCTCTCTATAAATAAATCAGTAATGATCTTATAAATCAGAAACAATTAAACAATCTAAAAATGATTAACGAATTACTAATTAAAGCATGTGGGAGACGACTGCGCATTATCTATGAAATATTACAACATGACAACATATTTTTTATATAAATTGTTGTATATTTTACCTGCAAGGGAGCCGAGGGAATTGCCATGAGCAATGGTGTCATTTTTCTCAGATTTAACTTGTCTATAATCATCCTGCGGGACTCTCATCCGCTGTAGAATTCCGCAATCAGGTTGTTGATGCTGCAGTTGCGTCTGAATTTGTGCGGCTGCAGCCGCTGCCGCTGCCGCCGCGGCGGCTGGAATTTGCAGACCCACTGGACTCGAAACGTGTCCAGGATGCGGTGGAGGGCTTCCTGCAGGAGTTGAAGCTCCCGTATTATTTGGCAAAACCGGAGCACTTGCACAATTTCCATTATTATATTGCAATTGCAATCCGAGTTCTCGTGCTTCACTCTCCTCCTGTGCCTGCTGTCTCCTCAAGGCAACCTGCACAATTCATTTCAAATCGTTTTCAATTCATGTTTCTCACTAAGATAAATCCTAAGACATTCTCCAAAAAAAAAAACACCCAATTTAAAGAAACCAAAGTCCTTACTGTGTTGATAATCTTCTAAAACGGTTATTTTCTAAGTCTTCAATTATGAACTGCTTCCAACTGATCAGAGTACATAAATTAAAGAAATGGAAGGGGTTCTTCGAATTAAACTTGTTGAATTTGATATCCTGAACTATTACAAGATTCTCATTGTACTTAATGAATTCTAGTTGGCTCGTAATGAAGATACTTCATTGATCTTTAATCATCGGTAATATTGAATTCCGTATTCATTAATTCTGATGTACAAACACTGTTATTTCTGATGATCAAAGAATGAAAATCCTACCAAAACCAGATATTAAAAAAGATAATGTCACCATTCTAAAATTTTTTAGCTCCACTCTGATTTCACTAAACTTCCTTTTCTAAAAAAAATCGGCAAAAAACTGTTTAGGAAAAGCGAACTGTCACCTTAACAAAGCTAGTTTTAAAAGTATATAATATACATGCTTCTTAAATATCCCTAAGTTGATATGCCAATTGTGACTGTATCCTGCTAAGTTCGGGGTTGGAACCTGAAGTGGCTCTACAAGAAGGGCGTTTGTATATAAAATTCGGGGTGTGTAGCATTACAATCGTGTAACGTTACACGATCCGAGTGTAATATTCCTCGTAACATTATCCTCAATGCCTAATTCTATATATGGTTGTACTTGCATGTATACCTATTCCCATTTTACAAAAGTATAATTCTTACTTAAAAATGCCGCTATAAGAGGGGTGTAACTTGCCTTTGAACCCCACGTGCGAAGTATACAATCATGATACTTTCGTATTAGTTTCTTACATTTCTAGTATACAGTATACACCTTTGTAATTTATAATATGTATGTGTAATACCGTACACATTGTGCACGGTACTGAATCTAGAATTATAGAGGGCCGCATTTTCCTCATGCTTGAATATGAAGAAGGGCTAAAGAGGGTTTCATGTTCCAAGGGAGTTGAAAAACTGCTTTGATACTTTTGAAACGAACTTACTTAGGGTTAATTATTTCATTCAAGCTGTATTAAGGAAAAAAGAAAGTAAATGAGCAATGGTTTTTGTAAAATAATTTCAATTTTTATTTTAGTTTCTGGAGAAGTGAAGTTTCGAGAATATTTTAAGCCAAAGATAAGGCAAATTTCCAAAAATAGACTGTCTATGTACCCTTTTGAAGAGGTTAGAGGATGAGAACAGGTGGTACTTTGTAAAATTTCGATTTCAAACATTAGAAAGTAATAATAACCGTGTGTTTTCTCTCTTTTATGTTTTTCTCGAAACTGTTTTCTGCAAATGAGTAGACGATGCTTTCAGAATGAAGTTGGTTCTCCAAACCAGAATGTAATCCCTTTGCACTATAATGTTTAAGCCTTTTTGAATTAATTAGATGCATATATTCTAATCGCACTTGAAAAGTTTATGAAGGGGTTCTATTCCACTAATAATTAATTTAAACGTACATAATATTCGTAATAGATGCTTCTAACATTCACTAGTTTTGTGAGCTGACAGACTGCTACCAAAATTTTTGTTCTATTATAAGTTTGCACTTAAGGTGCCATCAAACAATCAAAAGTGTTTATTAGAAGTATATCACTTCTTATCATGATAAGGATGTTGATACTAATGCAAGCCCTAATCAGTTAGGCAACTACTGAGGATAGTACCTATAGAAGCCGTTCCTTCATTATTCAACATTCAAATATCATAATCCTCATTATCCTTCACTGGTTTCAACATTACCCAAATTGACAACTAAGATCCCAAACCCCAACACTATTTCCTCATTGTTTAACATAATTTCATCTCACCTGAGCAGCCATGACCCTCTGCCTCTCCGCGATGAGGGTGCATTTCGCGCACACACAGTCCCTCCACCGACAATAACGTTTATGTCCCTTCAGTGCCGAAACTACCCCATGATTTCTACACCTCGCACACTTAGGTGTCCTCTGGTACCGCTCCGCACTCGCGCGTAGAAAAAAAGCTGCAGGCAACACATGATGTTGTTGTTGCTGCTGTTGATGCTGCATCAACTGTCCCACATCCACTCCCAAACCCACACCTCTTGGCAGCGACATCCTAACAGATTTGTTTCAACGCCTTCAGTCACAACAATCCAAACTCTCAAAACTCACTTTCCCTAGTATAATAGCACCTTCCCATCTCGTCACATCAACTATTACTCCAAATCCTAGGATTCCAAAACCCACCAGCAGTCTTTGAACTAAACTTCCTCATACGTCTCAACACAAATCACGAGTAACCAACATATTTCTCATCTCTGCAACTACCATTTCTGCAGTATCATTTAGCTGACTGTAGTATAATTCAGCCTAGCAAGATGTACCACTTCACATCAAAGTCCACAATAAAAAGAAACACCTTTCGTGAAAACACTCCACTTTCTTAAATACCAAGTCTCTTAAATCCCGTCGCGTTGCGTTACACCCCCGATACATCCACTGAACAGTAACCTTCCTAGCTGGGAGATATCGTCAGATATTGTCAAGGGTGCGTTGGGGGTGCTGCGCATGACTACGCGAACTGCTCGTTCGGGGTGTTGAGGTCGAAATGCCGATTTGGGAGCACCCCACGATTCGTGTCGTCCTCCCCCTCTACCCTCAGGGTTGTCAACAATTGCAGCATCCCGGGAGACTCGATTCAGGTAAAGCGCGGTGGCGGCTGGTCGCCGCGAGGCTCTTCGCGGAGGTGGTGGCACTGTGATGAGGGGGTGGAAGTGTGAGGGGTGATAAGAGGGCATCAGTGAAACTTTGTGGAGAGGAGGGTACGGTGTAAGGAAGGATAGGGCAGAAACTAACAGCCCCTCCACCAGCACGCGAAATAAAACACTGTGCCACAGTGTTCCACCCCAGGCTTTCCACCAAACAGGACCCTCGGCTGGAAGCGACCACGCCTGTCTCGGCTTCCCATTGGTCTATGTCGGCGTCCCACAGAGATGTTAAGAGTTTATATCTGCCGGGAGAGCCGAGTGAAAGGGACATACCTACCTACCCACGTTCCGCGAAACCCACCTACCCGGTTTATAAGTATTGTGTACCAACGTATACACATAGAAGCAAAGAGCACGAACTAACACATTACCCTTTATTTAAAACCCGTTTAATATAAACGCACAATGCAGGCGATGCTTAGACGTTTCTCTCCATGCTCCGCCTATTGTTTCGACCAACTGTTTTAACCCCTGTCTCTTTTCTCTCTTCTCTGCCAGAGCATAGCCTTCTTTCTTTAGCATCTTTCCCTTTCTTCCTCAGTATATTTCAATTTCTCTTTTTTTATGTTCTCTCTCCATTTTTTTATATTTCATCCCTGCGCAAATACATATCTGTATCAGAGAGTCCTCTTTTTCTCTTGGTGAGGAACACCATCATACCACGAGGGTCGCAGACCATCATCGGCATCACCGTCACGCGACGAGGTTTCTTTGAATCGCATTCTACGAGATTTGAATGGGGTCGTGCTATTGTAGCTCGCAATGGCGACCGATTTTATAGTGATCTAATGTACAGATGTTATTTACCCGCAATGAGAATGGAATAAAGGCATTGTATGTATATGTATTATGGTTTCGACCCTGTATATCTACTTACCTACGTATCTTACCCCTACCAAATATACAAGGCTGAGGTACACGCTTCATGACACAATACGAGGAATTACTTTTGATTCCGTGTAACTGACTATTATGTACCTACTGTTCCCTCGATACGGAGGCGGATTGAGTCATTTGCGGGGGTTTCTTTTTCGAACCGAAACTGCAAGAGAAAATCATGGATCATTTTGTTCAGAGAAAGACAATCTGCGTTTTTTGGTAGTATTTCATTTAATCGTTGGTGAAATATGCTTTGGGGGTCATTCAAGTACTAGCGTAACGTACTTTTGGGGAATTGAGACCTACAACCCTCCATGGAACGCATTTTCCGAATCATACTTGAGATTTTAATCAATCGAAAAACTAAATTAACCTTTTCTATGAGTGCATATTACTGGGTATTCTATTATGACGTTCCATATCCATTTCATCACTCTACTTTCTATTATGCAGAAATTGACAAATTTTTTCCCTATTACAAGTCAGGCCCCGATCGGGCAGACTATTATATTGTGAAGTAGTATATTTATGGCCAAGATAGAACGAATGACGTGGCTCTGACTGGGGTCGGATCAGGTAGCTACAAGATCAACCAATTCCTGAAGATGGCCTTACGAATGCTTGAGTTGTATAACCCGCGTTTTTATTAATGTGAATCATCCCTATAAAATAAAACCTAAGTGGTATTTTTACTGCGAAAGTGTGAGAAATGTGTTCAGTGAACACATCTACTAAGGTGCTGATAGCCCGATTGGGCCCAAATTCTGCCCGCTCGGACCCCGATCAGATCCATATTAAAATTTCTGCGTGGTATTATGCAAAGTGATCAAGTAGAAAATAATTGAATGCTTGGACACGCGGATCGAATAGATAGAAGTGACTGAATGTTTTATATTTTATTTTCTTCCTGTCTGCTCATATTCCTATATTCCAACATTTCATATCTCTTTCAATCCGATTTGTTCAGCAGGGGTAACAATTAACCAATTTTCTCGCGCTTTCCCACCAGTCCAGCATAATTTCTTCAATACATTGCGGGGATTTCGTACGAAAAGCATTTCACACTTCGAGCTGCTTTCGCGCAACTGATTTACGCGACACGTCCGATATCGATATTTTTATTCCCGCATGTGAGCCATTTGCCGTTGGGTGTAGAGATTTTCGCCGCATCGCTAGGCGGAGATATCCGCACGAGACGCACAACGGTGAAATATATCGGTGTGACTTTTTGACGTGCTTTTAACAGATTGAATTGAAAATGGCTTCCTGGTTCCGACATACGGCCAGCATATCTGTCCTAAAACGACCGTCCAAGCGAGCCACTGGGATATACATAATTTTCCTCTCTCTCTTCCTCCCCTTCCCCTCATTCACTTTTTTTTTTTTTTTGTTCATTTTCATATTCGCTGACGCGGCACATTGCAAGCCGGTGGATCCACCGAGTGGCTGGACTGGTCAGCCGAATCGTCGAGAGGGGTGCAAAAATAATGTTCGTGCTCATTTTTTAAACCCGCTGCCTGGAAGGGAGTCGAGGTGAAAAAAAAGTGACGGATATAGATATATACACCTACATTACGACCGTGGCGTAATAGCCGGGGCATCGATGAAACGGTCAAACCTAAAAGCCCTCGACCGATTCCAATATATATTATGCCAACCAACCCTTCAAACACATCCATATCACTGCATATCTATAACCTTACCCTCAAATGTAAAAAATCTATTTTTTGTGTGTTCACTTCAAAAAGATATAGGACGAAATATAATCGTGGTACAGCAAACGGAATTCTCATCAGACAATACAGTCAGTTCCACAAAAACGTCGTCACGATTTCTGGAAACAGAAGTATTATAAAAAAAAAAAAATCACAATTTTGAAGTAGTTCTCAAAGGACTAAAATGCATTTACATATTCAATTTTGATTAATCGCCATCATTGTGGAATAAAAAGCGTTTCCAAATTTGGCATTTCTGGATTATTTTTTCGACGTATAAAACTTAAGACTTTCAATGTTCTACGGCAATTCCTAAACATTTTTTTTTAATTCGTGAATCATAAATTTCGAATAAATATTTAGAATTTGAAAAGTAGCAACTTGAAATTTAAAAAAAGTTAAGCGTCGCAAAAATATAAACTGTGATAGAAGGTAAAGAAATTTTGAAATGTTGATAGTTTATATTTTTTTCTGCAGCCTTTAATTTGCATAACTTTTTCCATATTATAATTGTAATTAGTTTTTCATGTAACAGTATCAATATTTCTGAAATTTTGTTTTATGAGCTATATTTAAATGTATTTCGACTATTTTTTATGGAAGTACAAAAGATAAAACCTCACAAGGCGCAAAATAATCCTCTCCTATTATATTTGATAAAATTGTGTCGATTCAACATTTTTAACATTTTGAGGTGATCTTTTAAAGCTAACATTATGTAAATTTTGTATAATTTATTTAAGAATTTTAAACCTATTTCTGAGTAAACGCAGGAGTACTTCAAAATTATGGTTTTTTTTTTTATAATACTTCTGTTTCCAAAAATCGTAACGAAGCTCCTGTGGAACTGACTGTATTCTAAAAAAGAAAGACTCTAGAAAATTTAATCGTGGGAACGAACGATAACAAAAGAGAATTACGTATTAAGTCAAAGGGTATTATTGTATTTCCTAAAAGGACAAATGGAAGAAACATGGGTTAAGAAATATAGAGGTTTACAAAAAGAAAGTAAGACCGTCACCTGTAACCTCTGATCAAAGAGCCGATGATGGCACTCAAGTGGCCGATTGGTGCCTGAAAAAGATTTGAGATTTCAATCAGGTTTTCGGTTTTCAAGCTGGTTTTCTCCCACCCACTTGTAGCTAAGGTTACTATAGTATTTAGAGGTGCATATCCTGAGGATAGATGATAGATTAGGCGACTGAAACCGAGGAAGGAAGACTCGCGATTGTTACAATTCCGCCCTCAGCTACTCCTACTTTTTTAGAAGGACCACCCCTTTGTTTGGCTTTTGACAAGGCATAACGTAACTTCTATTCTATCTGATTTTATCCGATCTAATCTCTTTCCGCAGTATTGCGCGTCTGTTGGCAAACAACGTAATTCGAGATTATTTCTCGATCTTGATTTCATCTCCTGCCCCCTAACTGTTTACCTAACTGTGGTGTTTGTATGGGAGCAGTGCTTGCGGGAAAAGTGCATACTTGATAGCCTATATGTGTCGTTTGCCTGCTACCTGCTGTTCAAAGAAAGATCAGATACTTTTCGAAACAGTCTGGATCGTGAGAATCTTACGATTTCAAAACCGGACGTTGTTACTTCGGATTTTTAAGGAGGTACTAAAAATTTTTGTAAAATTCACTAAATTTAGAAAATTGAACAATATCTACAATTTTTTCGGGAATTTTACTAAATCTTTTGGTAATTTATCGGAAAAATTAGCGAATATCCCCTAAATATATGAGAATGCATCATCCCTTGTAATCTTTTCAAATTTCTATAGATTTCATTTAATTACTTATTTATACAGAAATAGATGGACCTCTTCTTTGGATTAGGATTGCCCAATTGTAATTTTTCGAGTTCTTCCCAGCGAGAGAAATAAGAAAATGGATGTATGAAAGATGGAGGGCGTGAGGAGGGTTTAGTACCTTCCCGTGTCTAAGGGTGACATATATATGTGTTATATATGTATATGTATATCTATAGATTCAGACTCCAGTGCACGATATAGCACGGGCAGCTGCTTGTCAGAGCGCTTGCGTTTGCAACTGTTGCTACAAGTGAGAATCTCATTGGTCGATACTACATTTCATCTGGAGGGCAAACCCGAGCAAACTCAACATCCTGATCCCAACCACGCCCATCCCTCCCTTAAAAAGCACGTGCTTGTATTATCAAGAGATGACACCCCTAATGTACTTCGTTACCTGAATTATAAGGTATTAGGGTCTATATATTATACCGATTTGAATATTGGGGAACATCTTCCTTCAACTGTTTTAGTTCCGAAATTTTACGTAGTTTTATACTGAGAAGTAAATAACGTTCTTAAGTTTTTTTAAATATAAAATCGTAGAATATGTTATCGATCAAATTAATTTCTATCTTGTGACTGATTACTTAATTTAGGAAGAAATAGTGCTTCTGAATTATTATTTCTATCAACGTCCTATCATTTATTTTATTTGTTGATTTTGCACCTTTCTCTACAATTGAAGACGTGCAAATTTCTGCCTTTAATTCATCTCGATTAATAAGATGACTTAATCGTTTTTATTAATCTTCATACTGATCCCAACCAGAAGCATCTACAGTTTCATCTTCAGAATCTTCGGCTACTCCTCTCGTTGCTAAACCCCAAGATCCCTCCTTTTGAAGTTTGTTCCTTTCTTTAGCAAGTCGATGTTTTCTTAATATTCCTTGCAAATCCAACTTTGGTGGGGGTCTGAAAAATATAAAATCAAAAAGTAGCGATTATTCAAAAATAGATAATCTAATTTAATTTAGTTTCTTTTCAGTTTCTTTTATAACACGTTTTCAATTCTACAGAGCTTATTTAAACGCCTGTTGTCTGAAGTACTCACGTTTCTCCACTGAAAACTTTTTCTTGCAAGAGCACAATGTCGTGTCTGATGTCGGCTAACAAAAACAATAAGAAGTCGAAGCTTCCAGCTGCCCCTTTCTGTCCCCTTGCTCCTTTTTCTCCAGTTTCTCCTTTTTGTCCCGTGGATCCTGGAGGACCGGGAGGTCCCTAAATGGTAAAAATTACTTCTTAATCTCGCCTTTAAAGTAATGGAAGCGATTTTTCTTTTAAGTTAAATATAAGTGGGGGTTTCTCAATAAAATCAACTTAAATATGAGAAATTAATTAATAATCTAAATTATTAATACATTCAAAAAAATAGTTAAGTTAACTATAGAATTATGGTTAAATATGCCCTTATTATTTTTTCTGGTTATAGTAACCAGAATTTTGGTTGATTTAACCAGCATTCTAGTTGTTTTAACTAGAAATTCTTATTAAAATAACCAGAATTCTGGTTACTTTAACCAGCAAAAATAGTGAGGGCATACATTATATACCGATGGAAATTGTCTGCATGCCTGTTTTCTAACAATTGCTTAAAGTTCGTTAATTTTTATAATATTTAATTGAACAATTTTTCTCTAAAATAGTACGAAAGCTAATAAAATTCTACGTCTAATAAGCCAAAGGGGAAGTTAAAATCTCTATTTTACAAAAAGATATTGCCAAAAAACCTCAAATTTCAATGTTTACAAAAATTTTAATAACTCCGAAAATATTAATTATTTTTAAAAGCGCTTGGTCTCATCTTAAAGATAAATTTTCATAGTTTTTGCGTACGCTATTCAGATGTTTTTAAAATTATTTTCCTAGCTTCTGCCATAGGCTCAAACTTGTACGGAAAAATCGTAAAAATTGAAATATCCATAGTTATTTAGAAGAATTTTTAAAAAATCAAAATATACCATATTTTAATCAAATGTAGTAAAATCTATTAAAATATTCATTTGTTCTTTTTTTTTATCCACGTATGAAGCACAATCTTCATTTGAAAATTTAAGAGATTTTCCGTACAAGTTTGAGTCTATGGCAGAAACTAGGAAAATAATTTCAAAAATATCTGAATAGTGTACTCAAAAACTATGAAAATTTATCTTTAAAATGAGACCAAGGCCTTTTAAAAATAATAAATACTTTCGTAGTTATTAACATTTTTGAAAACATCGAAATTTGAGGTTTTTTGGCAATATGTTTTTATAAAATACATATTTTAACTTCCCCTTTGGATTATTAGACGCATAATTTTATTAGCTTTCGTACTATTTTGGAGAAAAAAATTTTCAATTAAATATTATAAAAATTAGAGAACTTTAAGCAACTGCTGAAAAACAGGCGTGCCGACAATTTCGGACGGTAGTGTATTTAACCATAATTCTAGTTAACTTAACTAGGCGTTTTTTTGAGTGTATTCATCTTTAATTATTCATCTTAATAGATGAATGCAAAACGAGTGCAAAACCATTTTTAAAAGAAATGTTATACTTACAACGGGTCCTCTTTGGCATTTGCAGTAACCTGCATCAGTTTGAACAAAACTATCAAGAATTGAATAACTCTTTTCATCTTCTCTAATATATCCTTCTGCAGCCCAATTTAAACCACTTCCAGAAACAGCACCCTTGGATTTCGTCATTTCTGAGGAACCTGAAGAACCATTTGGATCAATTGGTCCAGAAAAGTAACTCGATAGTTTTACAGCCGTCCCCAAAGTCGAAACTTTTTCTTGCAATTTTGTTACCTAGAAAAAAAAACTTAAATAATATAGACAAATTCTTCATGAAAATTTCAAACAGCTATACTTTTAGAAGTTGTTTTTATATTTTTGAATTATTGAGAGTACCTTATCGTGTAAAAGGACGACAGAGTCGCAGCTGGCGTAACATCTTGTAGCAGCGGCTGCATCGTCATTTCCTGTGATTTCCGGTTTCTCTTGATCAAAATCCTTCAACTTCTCGCAGGTCTTATTGTCCCCTCTCAGAGAGAAACCGTCGTCACAACCGCAGGAAAAACCTCCTGGTTCGTTAATACAAAGCTGTTCGCAATCCGTACTGTTTTCGACGCATTCGTCAATGTCGACGCACACCGGCTTTACCCCTCGTTTTTGCCTCTCAGGACTGAACCTTGACTCCGAACACGAAGAGAAAAACAAAAGCTTCATTGTCAACGTTTTAGCATTTTAAGATTTTAATCCACAGGGTGCCTTTTCTGGATATAGTCGCTATATTCTATCAAAGGAGGTTTCTCAAGCTATTTGCAGTTAAGAGTCTCTCACATTTTTACTATTTTCAGTCTTATTTTAATGATTTCATAAATTTAACAAATTATTTTACAAACATGGGATTTTTGAAACATTGAGTACCTGTAACCGTCCCAGCAGGTGCAAATAACTCTCTGTAATAAGAGACTGCAGCGTTGTTCACAAAGATTCAAGGTACAAGGGTCCTTTCCTTTTTCAATACAGTGACCTCCAATAAATATATAGCCAGGGCAACATTGTGCTTTTGAGCAATCTACCCACTCATTTTTTGAACTTTTACACTTGTAACGGGTGCGAATTAAATTTGATGAGGGACATTCAACAGCTTCTGGTGATAAAGTTGCTGGCAAAGATTGTTCATCAGGGTTTAAAAAATATCCATCTTCTGATACTAATTCGGATTCTGAATTTTCTCCTGCCACCCCCAAACTCGCCAAAACTCTGTAATTCGATTTCATAAAACATATGTAAATCAATTTTAGGAAATTAAAAATTAAAAATTAAATACATTAAAATTATTTAAGATTTTAATGCTTCATCTTGTTTTAATTATTTTATTATTGATAGAGTTTTATAATAATTTGTTTATCAATGAGTTAAAAGCTTACATTATGGCAACTTTAAATTTTTTGTTCGCCATTGGTCTTAATGGTAAACTTGGAAATGATCTCAAATCACATTTGCAATGAACACAAAATAATAAAAACAGCACTTTTTTTTTATAAATCTAAATGATCTAGAATTTTTTATATGGTTAACAGCGCGAAAATCGAGACAAAAAAATGAACTTAATAAACGTTATAAACGATTGCAGTTAATTATAATTAATCTCTCGCCCAGAAATAAATGCAACTGTTCGCACTGTGAGGAATGTACTAAATGATGCTGATTCTGTTAAAGTACATTATGTACTGGTCCATGACTTTGTACTCTATAGGGTGTCTCAGTAATTGTTTTAATGTTAAATATCCCAGTTTTCTTTTTTTATTAAATTTGTATATCTCAGTTTTTAAATTTAATTATTTTCGGTCAAAAACTGCTTAAATTAAAATATAAATTTAAAAAATGCATTTCTTTAATTAAAACGAGTTAAAAGATACGTTTTTAAAAAGATAAATGTTCATATATGATGATAAATAAACCCAACATATATTTTATAAATTCCAAATATTGTGCTTAATTAAAGAAAATTATATTAAAACAATAACAAAACTTTTAGAAATTTGTTTGCCGCACTTTCTTCATAAAAATAGTAAGTTTTTCAAACACAGTAATATATGCTATAAAAAGTTTGCAAAATATAGTTTAAAATAATTATAAAGACAAAATTTCAAATTTTTACCCTCTTTTGATAAGACAGAAATTATTACTCCAGATGGCAGTATCTCTCAATATCAGAAAACGATTTTTATTATTCTAAATTATACAATCTATTATATTTCTTTTCAATTTACTTAATTATAATTTATAATTAATAATACAAATTAATTAATTTATACTTAACACTTTTTAAATAATGAATTAAAATCTGGCAATAAACTATTTTTCAATAATAATTAAACATTATTTCAATTATGTAACATCAAATCAATTTTATCCAGTCGAGATATGTATTTTTTCATTTAATAGTAACCAACTTTTGAGTTGAATATCCTTTGCAAAATTTTAAAACCAATTTTTGAATAATAATGTCAAAATATGTCTTTTTAAATTCAAATAATCGCGCCAAAAATATGCGCAAACGCATGCGCAGAAGTTTAAAATAGTTCATGGCATCATGCCGCATGCGAACCATCAAGACCCACATTACTCGATAATAGTACAATGGGGCTAAAATCGTGCATACTATTTCTTTTTTCTTGTTACTATTTATTCGTCCCCATTCGCCTAGTGAATACGCGACATTTTATGCAAATTGGTGTCAATATTGATCATGAAGATCAATAAACAATCACCTGGACAGAGGTTTTATAGGTTAGGAAACCCAGTTTTTCGAAGATAATAAATAGAAAATAGTTATTTCGGATAATTAATAGGCAAAAAGGGACAATGGCGAGACTTTGGAGTTATTTCTTGTTTCTCGTATGGATATTTTATCTTCTGGCCACAGCTCTACTGCTTTTCTCTGATGGGTTTCTACTTAACAAAGTAGCTCGAACCGATAGAAGTGAGTCCAAAATTATTTATTTTACACTATGTTTATTATTTTTGTGTAAGCATTCCTCAAGATTTCCTTTTAAATTGTTTTTTGAGAAATATTATTTATAAATTGTAGTTTACACCTGTTTTATTTAGAGTCTAATTCATGCTTCCACCATAGAAATATTTTGCTATTATCTGTCAAGTTTCTGAAATTTAAACTATAAAACAAGTGTGTATATATATATCAATATTTAAATTTAAAATATGAATATTCTTCAGGTGAATGCAGTCCCTGTAAGGAATCAGTCTATTGTACCAAGGAAGGTATTTTCCAAGATCCTGAATCTTCTGCATTATTATGTCTCGAACCACGAGCAAAAGTCGTTCTCCTTGTAGTCGACGCCCTAAAATATGAATTCATTGAGTGGCATGAAGGAGAAACTGCCCCATCTTACTACAGAAACAAAATTCCAATTGTAAACGAATTGATTCAGAAGTATCCGTTTCAAACTCGTCTCTATAAGTTTGTAGCAGATCCGCCAACGACAACAATGCAGCGATTAAAAAGCATCACAACAGGAACTCTTCCTACATTCGTAGATGTAGGATCGAATTTCGATGCTGAGAACATCATCGAGGACAATATAGTCGAACACACTTCAAAGAATGGAGTAGTTTTTGTGGGCGATGATACCTGGATTAAACTCTTCCCTGGAAAATTTTTGAGGCAATTTCCAGCTCCTTCTTTTAATGTTTGGGATTTGGATACTGTTGATCAGGAAGTGGAGAGAAGAATTTTTCCTGAATTGAAGAAGAAGGATTGGTCGTTGCTTGTGGCTCACACCTTGGGAGTCGATCATTGTGGCCATAAACATGGCGCGAATCACCCGGAAATGACTCGGAAATTGAACGAGACAAATAATCTAATAAAAAGAGTCGTGGGCGCTTTGGAAGAAGGTATAAACAATTTATATTATTCATTTAACGACCTCTACGATATATCTCCTATTACTGTATTTAAAAAAATTAAACAAAACTTAACTTCCAGATATGATTCTCATGGTGATTGGAGACCACGGCATGACCGAAACAGGAGATCACGGAGGTTCTAGTCTAAACGAAGTTGAAGCCGGAATGTTCGTCTACTCAAAAATTTCCCTGATCGATCGATTTCTGGAAAGTAGTTCCTCAATCGTCAACCAAATTGATCTAGTCCCAACCTTAGCAGCAATTTCTGGAACCCCCGTTCCATTTTCAAACCTCGGATCTGTAATTCTCGACTCTCTACCTAGAGTTTCTAAAAATTCCAGTTTCAACAACATGGAATACGCAGTTCATTCTCTCTGGAGAAACATTGCTCAAACAAAAAAATACATAGATGCTTACTCTGCCGATACATTCCTCTTCTCCGCGGAAAAACTAAACCAACTCCAATCAAAATACAATCATCTTTCGGATCAAGTAGAAAACATTAACCAGAAGGAGGAATACGATGCCTTCATCAAGGATGGAAAAGAATATTTGCGAGATCTTCGAGAAACCTGTGCAGAAATCTGGGTGCAATTCGACTCCAGTTTGATGTCAAAGGGTCTCGTTTTGATGTTCTGCACTCTCTTTTTCTTCTACATGTTCATCAACGGTGTTCCTGAAAGTAACTTAACCAAGGTTCTAGGCTCTTCTTTTCTTCGGTGTACAGTTCTCGCAAATCTTGCATCAGTAGCAGTAGTCTGCGGACTTTATGGATTGAATTTCATCGATGATTTCAAAAACACTCTCTTCTTTTCGACTGGAAGTGTATCCGTTGCTCTTCTTGCAATATTAGTTGTGCAAAACTGGGATGCGATTTCGACCAAATGGTACAACAGTAGACACCGAAAAACGAAATATTTCGCTAGAACTGTCTTATTGTTGACGATCTGCGTTGTTTTTTCAAATAGTTATGTAATCAACGAGAACACAGTTCTCTCCTTTCTTCTCGTTACCCTCATCTGCATGATGGTCTACAATGTGAAGAAAGAAAACACTCCGATAATTCCAGAAAAGAAATCAAAGCTCTTCCCGAAGACGATCTCAGAATCTACCTTTTGGACGATTATGTTGTCGCTTGGATTCTTCGGTTGTTGTTGCGTGAGGATTTCAAAATATTTCTGGAGATGTCGAGATGATTTGCAGGAAAGTATATGCTCGACTTTTGTGATGGGCAAGGCTGGTTCAATTGATTCAAAGAATTTTGAAAGACTTCTTCTCATTGTTGCTCTCGTAGTACTCGCATTTTATATAACAATTGTTAGATTGTGGATGAAGAATTGTGGAAACCTTGTAGGTTTCGCACCAAGTACTATCTTTGCTCAATATTGTCCGGGTGTTATTGTTGTTTTTATGGGATGTTACTGGGTTCTAAGGCTTCCAAAAGACACGAAAGTTAAGTTTGTTCTCTCGTGGCAGATCAATGCTTTGCCAGGGATGATTTACTTTTTATTGTTACTGGGGATTTTCCTACTTTTTTATCGACCTCTTACTGTATATGTTTTGCCGAAGAAGAAGGAATCTATCAACGTTTATGAAGGAGAAAATATCGTTCCGAGACTTTTCGAGAGAATGAAAGACATGATTTATCAAAAGAAACCAAACGTGGATGAAGATTTGCCGATTGTTTATGGCTTAGGGACAATTTACAGTGCGAGTTTTATTATGTATAGCATGCTTTTCATGCTGCTTCATGCACTTTTGCTTGGACATGTTCTCGCTCCGAGCATTTTTACTCTGTTCGTTACCTGCATTTGTATCCTGGGAATCACTGGAATTGATCGATATCGGAATGCTAATAATATCGGTGAGTTCTTTAAAAAAAATTTTGAATTAGATTAATAGAAATTTTTATTATTAGAGAATGAAGAGGCTTTACTTGAAATAGAATTTGTACAATATGATATTTAATTTAGATGAATTGCTTCGAGTTCCGGATTCTGCGCTGCTTTGCTGGTTTTTAGTGGCTGAATACTTTTTTTATGGAACTGGACATCAACCGGCTTTTCCAACCATTCATTGGGATGCAGCTTTTGTCGGAGTAGATATTAATAATAATATAATTCAAGCGATCCTTATTGGTAAGTTTTTTTGTTAGGTTTGTACTAATAGTTTGAATTTAAATTTGGTAGTCAAATTAAATGATTTAATTTTATCATTCACAGGGATAAATACTTTTGGATCTTATTTAATTCTTGGTGTGACTGTACCTCTTCTAGTGATAGTTCCTTTCACGTTTGGAATTATGTTTCCGACCGTGGTTAAACCTAAATTTCGATTAGAGGAGGGTACACAAAAAGGTGAATTAATACTTTATGAAAGAGACAGTGCTTTCCAAGCATCAATTTTTTCCGCCTGTGGGAAATATGTTCTCTTTCATGGAATGAGGGTAAGTTTTAATATTTAATGATTATCTTATTTGCGCTCATTTGAAATTCTCTACTGGTTCGTAACTTTAAACGTTTAGATTTAAATTAAGCCTGAAAATTTTTAATTGTTTCCTTCAATTTGAATACTCAATTTAATTCTACTATTTTCAATATAAAATTCGTAATTAAAGGTTGTATTAAATACACTCGAATTCATTTTATAAATCCAATAATTTTTAATTAAATTAAATCATCAAAACCTCTTTTTATAAATTGATTTCTTTAAATGAAGTCTTCCAAATCTTAAAATCCTTTTCCAGACATTTGGCTGCATGCTTGCCGCGACAATCCACTGCAGGCACTTGATGGTATGGAGCATTTTTGCACCGAAGTTAATTTTTGAAGGAATTGGATTTCTGGTGACCCTTGGCAGCGTTCTGTCATCAATAATTTTAATAATAAGAGTCGATTCTAGCGTGGAACGTCTGGTAACACAAGTAACGAAATCGAGGTGACAGTAAGTTCTCAAATTAAACAAAAATTTAAAAAGTAAAAAAAAAAACGGGTGACTTATTCAATAGTATTAATCTTGATCTTAACCAAGTGAATCCTTAAGTCTATCAGTGTAAAGAAATCAGAGCCAAAAGACACTCACCAAAAGACATGAAACTTCTATCTTAGTTTGAGAAAGTTTGAACTATATTACTGAACCAATATCTTGAATATTAATTGATATTACTAGAGCATTATAAGTTATGTAACAATCTTCAGTTATACAATTTCAATTTCCTTCGCTTCTAATTTAAGAAATTTTGAGTATCCTGTGGCTCCGATTGCTCTTAAGATCTTTAAACCAAAGTCTAAAGACAGTCCTAGTAAATTAAATAATATAGTATTAATAAGTATTTAATTAACTAATTATTAATGATATTAAGAATCAAGTGACTTACTCATTTTTACGAGTTTGCGTCGTGTACCAAATACTCGTTTTACAAACTATTACATAAGTTTTCAAGTGAAGTAGAGCTCCTGCAAATACTACAATCACTGCCGTGTAATTATTTTGTACAGAGTTTGTAGCCAAATACAAATGGAATGAAATCAAGTCAATCCCAGGAATTTTTATTTGTTGAAGTTGAACACACTAAAGCTACCCTGCGCGCAACGCATTGCTGATTTCTAATTCAAAGCAACGCACTTGATGCAGGATTGCACTTGTGTGCTTAGAAGAAGCTCTTTAATTCTCAAAAACAAAAGCAACAGGAATGTTTTTTATTTTTTATTTTAATAAGAGTTAATTTGGTTTTATTTATTAATTCACATTAGTACTTGTTATATCGTTTTATTCATCGATTGTACAACTTTAATTCGAGGTTTGGATACCAGATTTCAAACTCGTAAGGAATAATTTAGTTATTACCCTGCTCGCATAGATTTAATGATGATTGTGATGATGCCTGTTGTTGTCCTGATTTTGATTTTTTACATAATCAGCCCAATCGGCCCACTTGCTGCCAATGTCTGCGTAGTTTTGCGAATCCTGTAATAAAAGAATATTCTTTTAGAGAAATTAATTTTAATCTTCAATTAAAATGCTTCTTAAAGCCTTAAGTGACACTAACATTGCAAGTCTGGTAATCGTGAATTTGATCCAGGCATTTGAATCTGTAATCAGACGCAATCGAGAGGATTTTAATTTCCTTTTAAAGTTAAAAGCAAGTTTCCGGGGTGTTCCATATTTTTAAATTATACAAAAAATTCTTTTGTCCTATTTTACTACCTATTGCTATCTGATTACAAAAGGAAGAACTTTTACTCATTTTTTAATTTACTTACAAATAATTTGATTCCTCCTCCTTCGTGACCAAGAACTGAACCTCCACCAGCTTGAACAGTTTCTACAGTTCCAGGTGGCATGCTTTGGTATCCCTGATGCATTTGCATTTTTATAGCCCTTGAATACTGATTCCTATTAGCATGATTTTCAGAAATTGGATAATCCTCAACTTCATCAACTTCTCTTTTCGAAGTAGAGCCACTTGATGGATAAGAAACCCAGACTGAAGTTGGAGTTTTTGGTACCATCCTAGCAACCTTTGGAGCAAAACCATATCCTGGATAAGGGACTCCTGCTGAAGGAACAGCGATACCTGCAAGTTTGTTTCTTATCGCATCCAAGAGAGTCGTATTTACAACTGGTGTTGGTTCCGGAAGATTGGCATATCCTCCCCTGAAATTAAAGACAATTGAATATTGATAATTAGGTCATTTGAAGATTATCTCAAAAGAATCGTACAGTATTTAAGAAAAAATACTTACTCAGAATAATATGCATCAAAATTGGAAACATCTGATTCATCAGGAGAAGTTGCTTTAGCTTTGATCGTTTCTTGGACAGCTGTTGTTATATTTCTCTGCAATTCTGTCAGCATATCGAATACTTGACTGAGGACGGACATTCTTTGCTGGAAAGGCAAAGTGGTATCAACAGTTGGTGCTGGCCAAAGACCCAGAGCAAAAGCCTTAGAGGGCTTCAATGGTTTCAATGGTTTCTTAGATGCAGTAGCAGCAGCAACTGTTTTTTCGTAAGTGATCAGATCAGACAAAGTTGAAACCATGCTGCCTTTTATGTCTCCAAGTTCTGAGAGGATGGAGTCTACAATCGCGTCCTTAGCTGCTGAGATCGTCGTAAAGTCATCTACTGACCTGGTAATCATATTAATTTAATTAAACTTCTTATATTTTTAATTTCTCTAATTCCAATTTCTCGTTTTCTCAATTTCTTCAAATTTATTTCAATTCTATTTACCTGGCTACTTTGGTGGTTGCTGCACCAACATCCTCAGGAGTTGTAGTATTTAATGTCATATTCAGTGCAAGGCTATCGAAAAGTTTGTCCAAGAAATCAGAAACCTGGAGATTTATAAATTCTGTTTCTAATTAACGTATCATTATTGTAAAATTGATTATGAAAGTCTAGACGAAAGATTTGAAGATAGGAGACGATTTTGAAACAGAAAGGCAACAAATCATTTCATAATTATCAGATTTATTAAATATCTTTCCAAAAATATCAATCTTGTAATAAATATATGTATTATTTTTAGACCTTTTGCGAGTATTCAGTGGGGCCAGGAATCACCGAAGATGGAAGCCAGAAACCTGGAGGTACGATCGTGCTTTTTGGGACTGGAGCATCAGTCACAGCAGGAATCGGAGTTGGAGTCGTGGTAGCGAGAGATTTAAAAAGCGTGTCCAGGAAAGCAGATTTTTTGGCGATGAACATTCCAGGGTCGATTACTGGTGCAAAGGGACTGGCTGCAAATGGACCTGGGGCAAACGGACCAGGTGCAAAACCTGGCATAAATCCACCCATACCTGCAGAAATTGGAGGACCGAATAATTTTAGAAGAGGTGTTTTCGCTTCCGAACCTTCAGGTTCTTCGGAAATTGGTCCAAGTCCAGGATATGGAGGAGGAGGACCCACGTCTTTAGTGGACGTCTCCTTCGTCGGGTCCGAGGATATGCTTTTGAGAAAATTTTCCATCTCTGCAGTTGAACTGGGTGAAACAAGGCTTCTTTTTCTTCTGGAAGAAGAATCTGCTGAATCGTAGATGTCTGTATCAGTGGATCCAAGACCTCCAATGGGAAATTTGGGTCCCATCGGTGAGAATTTGCCAGTCATGGGGTTGAACATTAGTCCCATTGGTCCCATGCCCATGGAGCTCATGGGAGCGAAAGGAGACATAATGGGACTGAAAAGTCCTCGTTTGTAGGGAACCTGTAAATTTATTTTTTATTAAAGTTTACAGTCTATAATAGCTTATATTTATATAAAAGTAATTTTTGGTTTATATTTAAGTTTTAATTGCTACTTCTTGTCACTTACTTTATTAGCTGGAATCGTGCTTGGGGTTTTTCCAAAAGTGTCCGTTGCTCCTAGTGTAGAATAGTAAGATGAATCTCCGACAGATCCAGAACCATCGACTGGACCAAGACCACCGAATAGATTACTTAAAAGATCTGTCTTTTTAGAAATCATCATTTTCGGGTCCACGAATTTTGGAAACATTGGTGATTTTGGCATATAAGGAACAGATATCGTCCCCATTCCAGAAATTGGGGGTGGACCCAGTGCCCTGGAGGCCACTAAAAAATATTTTATCATCAATTAAAGAAGAATTCTTTAGAAAGGCTTTTAAAAATAAATTTCTCACGAGAAGAAAAATTATAAAACAAGAGGTTTGGTGAACTTAATTATGATTTTTGGCATTTGTTAAATAGAAGCTTACTTGGTTTTCCAGCATAACTGGCCCATGGTGATCCAACTCCAGGAGGTGGTTTTGCAGCCACACAGAAAGCGATGGCTAAAATGATGCAGAGCTGGGATCCTCTTCTTTGAAACATTGTTAGTGAACTTATGACTTTAGAGACTGATCACCTCTCTATTTTATACCAAGCGCCATTCCATGATTAATCCCTAAATCTTTAAGTATAATTAGTCTGTGTGGTCTGGAAAGACACTTATTAAAATAATCCTCTCTTTGCATTCATATCCACAGCTGTAGATTATAAGCAGCCATTGCCGGTTCTCAAAATACATTCTGCAATTTCCTTAATCTTAATTATAATGTTGAGACAAGAATATTAGGAAACATTCTTATTAAACGCATCTTGGTATTATTCCATTCTAAATAATGTCTACCTAAGGGATAATTTTTAAATTTCTGTTTCACCTGGTTTAGAAATTTTTATCTAAATAATGTATCTTATAATTTCTATTAAGAATATTAAAGCCCATATTAGAAATTTTAAGTTTGATATTTTGTTATAAATTAATTAATTATAAATTTTTACTGGTGTGCAGAAATCTTTAAAAAATTAAAGAAGTTTAATTGATTTGCTTTTAAATGTTTCTATTTTATTTTAATGTGGATATTGCTGTTCCACTGTTTCCACGATTTTCATCCTTTAAAGCCACAGTTACCGCTCATTTGTTTTTAACAATACAGTTATTTCAGATTTTATTTTTAACAGTTCAGTTATTTCAGATTGTTCGTATATTTTCTCTAGTGGACAGGTCCCTTTGGCAGCTTTCAAACTTGAATTAAAAGAACAATTGGGTTCCGAAAAACTCTTGATTTCCTTTTCTACACTGAATAATCAACTCACCATGGCTTCTTTGACAAATCGTAAGTGATATTTCCACTTTCTAAAAACAAAGATTCCTGAGATACCAAAAAAGTAATGAATGCCTTTTGAAATTATTTTTAGCTGACGAAACTGAATAAAAATCTATTGTGTACTAAACTTGCAGCTTTCAGTTCTCAATGTTCTCAATTATATGAATGTGATTCACATTCATTTTTAGTCTCTGAGAAAGTTTATGTTTTTATTTATTATAAAAATAAAATAGACATTCGTTGTTTGTAGGTTGAGAGATATTTCAGCTTCCTTGTATGAGTTTCAAGATTAAACAATTTTAGAAGGATATGATGAAGTTTAAGAAATTGTTAAATAAAATTGTAATTAAAAAGCGAAGATCTCTAATTTTATTTTTATTTTCAATTACAGAAACGACTCCTGATCCAGTGGCTTCTGAAACTTTTGCGGTAGTTTGGGCAGCTCTTCAAAATACTTACGAGGGCACAAATGTCACAAGAACAGTATCAAGACTTCTACACATGTATCAACCAGAGGATGGCATTCTTGCTTATGAACGTCTTCTTCGGACACTTCGTGTCCTTCTGAAAGATTTTGACACTAATGGATTTCGAATTCTTGTTTCGATAATTCCACCTCCAACAGATGTTCTCGATTCTGCAATACAAGAAGTTTTCCAAAAATCAACAGGATTTACTAGAATAATTCCTCCTTTTTATCAAGCGTAGGATATTTTAAAATTATATTCTGACTTGAATACATTTTTAAATGTGTTAAAAATAATAAATTCATATGTATTATTTTTTATAATATTTCCAGTTACTTGAATTCTTCAAACGAAGTTGGCTCTAATCTTCAGATCAACAACGCAAAGATAGATCCGAATCGAGAGGATATGATTCACTCCTTAAGATTTCTTCCTAAAAGAGGCAAAAGTTCAGAGAAATTTAATGGGTCTACTCAGGTCAGTTACATTAGTTATTTTGAAGGTCTCACCTGAGTTCAGATCTCAAAATTGAATATTAATTATCAAAACTAATAGTGACATTCCTAGATATATATAGTTAAGATTTGAAAGTATATTTCTAAATCGGTTTTGGAATTCAAAGAATGATTTTCCTGAATATCTTCGATCATTTTTATTGTATTTATTTCCTACAGATGATACCAACAGATTCAGACGAATTTCGTGGTTTTCCATCTAACGAGATATCCACCACTCAAATTCGTATACAAAATATAAATCAATTTCATCAACCTACATCTGGAAATTATGTATCGCAATCGTATCATACAAGTCAGACTGCTGAAAAAAGTCAGGATCAACAAAATGCGAATTATGCAAGCTCGCCGATTGATTACGGAATGAAATGGATTTACACTCCTTATTTATTGAGAAAAAATGCAATTTGTCAATCTACTCAAATGTATGGAGATCCTCTTATTATTATTCAAACGGTAGATCAGAAACATTTGGAAATCCCAATGTCAGAAGAAAATCAGTCTGAAATTACCGAGCACTCTTGCACAATCCAGGTCTATTGAATTTAATATTTTATAGTTCAAACCATACAATTTGTATAATACAAGGTTAAAATTCAAAACTTTTCCGAAAATTGTTTTGAAATTATTTTTTTTAAGTAACGTTCTTTGAAACTTTTAGGAATGCTTAATAAAAAAAGATCCAGCTTGTATAAATTCAGTATCAAACGAGCAAGAAGTTTTAAATACCGAAAAAATGGATTTGTCTCCAGAAAAAGATTTGAAAAATAAAAATTTTCAAGAAAATAATAAAGATTCTTCAGAAGAAATTGAAGAACAAAGTTTAAATTTCGAAACGAAAATACAAGAACCGGAAAAGTCCAATGAAGATGCGGAAGAACTCCTCGAGGAAGAAATAAAACTAATGCAAAGGGCAATTCAAGAGGATATTTACAAGATGGATGTTGTTCAGCCACTCCAAACAGATTTTGTAAAGACAAAATGGACAACCTCCCAGTACAAGGTTTTTCCTCCACAATTCGTTGTAATTAATTTTCTAATTCCACTTTTTAAGTTTTAAATAATAATATTTTTTGCTGCAGGATCTGGAAGCAGAAGACTTGGAAGTTAACAAGGATCTAAGGAAAAGTATACAAAACTTCTTAAAGAGAGTCAAGCCAAGTAAAACCGTTTGTGAGTCAAATCTCTTAAGAATAAATTTGAATTAAACATCTTTTTATTATTTTAAAGATGTTGTTTGAAATCCTAGAATTTTTTATTTTACAAATATAATTGTTCTTTTTTCAGGTGCATCAGTTTCTCCAAAACTAAAATCCTCCACCCACACAACTCAAACGATAGTTTCGAACGAGACCTCCGCTTTCATAGATTGTTGGAAAAAAATAATAACGAAAGAGGTATTAAGTAGAGATCTAAAATCGAGTTCTTCGGATTCGGATAAAAATTCAGATCTTTCCAAAGAAAATAACGTCCTAACAGAAAATGCTTCTACATTAAAAAAAGAAAGTGAAAAGAAAGTTTATAGGAAAAAGCCTAATCCTGCAACAAGACCGAAATCAGAAAGAGTGGCTCAGAGAACTCCGAATCGGTCACAAATTGATGAAATTGTGAAGAACAAGGAACTTGATCTTGAAGAACTGAATCTCCGGTAAAACCATCAATCTCTTAAAATTTTTTAAATAAAATAAAACAATAAATGTCTCTTTTTCTTGTAGAGTATTATAATTAATTAAATTTCAATTTGTTTTCCAGATTTCAAACCAAAAGCTGTGAATTAAACTCAATCAAAATGTTGCAGCAGGCAAATTCAATGTCTGAATTATCGAATTATAAAAAACAGTATTATGATGCCTTGCTGAGCATTCAAAGAGCAAAAGGTACAATTTTAATGTTCGAAGTTTTTATCAAGGAATATAATTAATAGTTAATTTTATAATTTTGGTGTGCTGAATTTTAGTCGCAGTAGCAAATTCCTTGGCAATATCGTCGGCAGCAAGTACATCCGAATACAATCCTTACTACTATAATTATTTGCAATATCAGCATCAACTAATGCAACATCAGCAACAATTTCTCTTAACAAGACAATTTTCGAATCAAAGACCTCTTCAAACTGTTCCTAATAATCAAACTTCCTGCCCAAATTCCAACGAATGGAAATACCCATCATTTGGCCAGTTCCGGTTTCCCCAAAACGTAAGTTATTGTAAAAAATACGATAAAGTTGTGATACAATTAAATATTTTGAAATATTTATATCAAATTAATTGATAAATTCTGGGTTTCAATATCTTTTTCAGTCTCCTGCGGTTTCATCTGGAATGAAACCTTCAATTTTCAGGTACGATTACAAATAAATCAGATTTTAAATAATAAACTCGAGATTTATACTTGCAAAACAAAGAATATCTGATTTTTAATGAAATTTTCATTTTTTTTATCTTATTGCTTATAAATCTACTTTAACAAAAGCTTAATATTATTTTATAAAAATTAAACCATTTTTTTAAAAAAGTTTTTTGGCTCAAGACACAATCACTGGAGAAATTCGACATTATGGAGAAAATGAATGCAATCACCTGAAGGAGCCTGAAAATGTTAGTATGCCTCCAAGTTCGTCACCTCATTAATCTCAGAGTGTCAATTGTAAATAAGGAAATTCTATTTATAACACTCTTAATACCTTCTTAATAAGCAGATTAGTTAGTTTTTGAAGTAGCTACTTTACTTACTTGTAGCTACTTTACATTGCTTGTATTCGTATTAAATTGTTTTATTTGATAAATTATCCTTTTCAATGCATCATAAAAATTGCGAAATCATGTTTTCATACTTAAAGGGAATTAAAAAAAATAGTTTAATTGATATAGATTAACAATGATATTGTTAAAATATTACTAATAGGTAGTATGTACTTAATACTCAACTTATTGAAATAATACATTGTCATTTATTACGTTACTAATACTTATTACAATCCTAGATGAACACGTATGTTGTTTAATCTCATTATCGTATTCGACATTATTCAAATCAAAATTCGATTCCTCCACCCTGAGGATTCGATTTTTGATCCTGATTGGGTTAATAGGGTATGTACACACTAGTATCGTATTAAAAGACAACTCATTTTTACATCCCGATCAGTAAACTGTGTAACGAATGATATCGCGCGTAGCGTTAGAGACTAAGTGGAAGGAAATTCCGAATAAATATCGCTCAATTAATATCGTAACCAGGAAAACAATCAAAATCTTCAATGTTCAATGCTCAATGATAAATCTAAATCGAATTAGATTGTACATTTAATGCGATATGTATGCACTAAAAAAAAGACTTAATGTCACTAAGTAATAATTGATCATAATGACTAATGAACGCCTTATTGTATATTGTCAATCAATGCGACAGTAAAGTCGTCTTAATGTACCCGTTTGTACAATCGGACGCTTTTTCCACACAGATTTTTATTTTTAATATTCACAGTGAATATTTCTTTCTCTTTCTATACCTTTGAGACCAATATACCATTTCTGTACAAGCACATTTGTACATATACGTAATATCGATTCTGCGCACGATGCAAATTTTTATCAATTTCAAAAATTGCAGACTCTTGAAAGAATTAGGGAAAAGAGTCTGCAAATTTTTTCATTTCGTATGAAGCTATTGAAGCCAATAAAACCGACGTTAAGTGGAACATTTCTGCTTCAGTTTTTGAAGAGATCGTCGGTTTTATTGTTTGAATTTCTTTGATACAAGGCATTCTGCTGCTTTTAACTTGCGCTTCTCCTTTGTAAATTTGAGTTTTCTAGACTATTGAGCTCTATCTAATATTAAAAATAAAATATTTACACCTCACAAACAAACGCTTAAAAATTAATCACGAGGTCTAGTAAAATAAATAGGCAGTAAATCCTAAAATAAATAAAAATTCTAAAAAATCGAATTTCTTATAAGTACATTCAAAGTTTTAAACTTTTTCATTTTAGAAGGTCTGAATGAAATTCGTGTAAAAAGTGAACCAATGGCGACAAAACGAGTCGATGCGGTAAGACTGATTCTTTAAAAAACGCAAGTGCAGATACAAATATTTAAGAAATGACTAGACTCCGTTTCGCTTTACAAGCTACAATCTTAAAATTACGAATTTTTTTGAAACTTATAGGTAATTCTTTGGTACAAGAATGGAATGAAATGCATGAATACTCTCTTTCCCTACCTTCTTACAATCTTTTTCCAAAATTTTTGTGATTTCAAAAACACTTCAGGAATAACACACAAATATCGGCAGTAAAAATGTACACAAGGCCAATCTTTATACAAGATTTTTGAACGGCTTTTGTACAGAATCTAAAAAAAATATCGAAATTTTTGGTTTAATGTTTAAAATCTTTTTAAAAACCAAAGAACATGGCTTTTTCAAAACCTCTTCTATTTGATATTTAAACTCACACGACATAAATTTTACATAAACCCTAAATTATAAAATTCACACTTCAAACTGACAAAGAGTATCGAAACCATTTTCTCTAGTTTATGATGATTGTTCCAAAGGTTCGATAACTTTTTGAACGTGAAATTTTTTTATTTTAATGCTAAAATGAGAAAATTTCAAAAATTTTACGAATATCGATCACTTTTGAATTGATCCTGATGAATGAATCAAATTCAAATTTAAAAAAGTGTTCCTAAATTTGAAGTTATGTACCCCTGACATCATTTCCCATGTTTTCCAGCCTATATTCTCATGAATAAATTGATTCTTGAATGACGTTTTTTGTAGATTCTGTTTTTGAAAGCAGTCACCGCTTCATTGAATTACATAAATCCACTATTGATTGAATCTTATCTGCATCGAGTTCCAGAATCAATCGAAGATAGTGGATTCTTCATTCATGGTTAGCATTTGATTGTTATTACCAAACGATTACTAAGCAAATGTGTAGGGATCGAGGGTTTTGCTGGAGCATGGCTGAACGTCATCCGGAGGTGGACGCCACTTTTCAGACCACATCGCGGTTTGAACAACGGTCACGTCAATCGTCTCGGATTTCCCGTTGCTCGTCTTTGGTTCGACCTCCCAGTTTAAACCGTTTTCGGTTACTTCAATTTGCCTCGCCTCTGTCATATTCCAATAAGCTTGAATATCATTACCCTGAGGTTTCGACGATTTCACATTTGTTGTCTTCGCTCCAGCATTCTTCGGAGTGGAACGCGATTGAGGTCTATCGATATTCTTTAAAGGAAGTTTCTGTGGCACCACTCGCTTTGGTTTTGATTCCTCGAGGCTAATGCTTGTTCCTGTTTTACTAGCAGAAAGACTTCCATTTCCACCTATGCTACTCTCATCCTTCTTTTTCCTTCGTCTTCTCCGTTCGGCTTCGAGGTCCTCTTTTTTGGCTTCCTCGTTGTCGTCATCGTCGTTTAAGAAATGCTGCCTCGCTGAGGCCCAGTGATCTTTTCTGTTTCCGGTTTTGAACCTATTTTCGTAACTACTAGTACTATTACCCCTGTGACCGTTGTTCGAGTTTGCGTTGCTCTCAGTGTTGCGCTTCTTAGACTGCTGACCTTTCCATCTGTTGGGACTTTTATCCTTTAAGGTCGCCTGCAATAAAGAGGAAAAAAATAAACATTAATTCACTCAGATTTACTTTTAAGAATGATTCTTCTCAAAATTTGAGCGAGTATTATTTACCCCAGAAGATGTAGAATTGTCTACAGGTTTATATTGTTGATTAGTTGAGTCTTCGTGACCGGCTGCACCCTTGCAACTTGATGCACCGCGTCCATGAAGCCATGAGAGAAGAAATGAAAGTAAAGCACAGGAGAGACCGAGTCCTGCTGATGCTGATAATTGTGATCGAGTGCGACGAGGAACCCAACCACCTCCGTGGTATTCTAATACTGAGCTCACTAATAATGCACTGCTCACTACATAAGACACTCCCAGACCAGTGAACATCCATGTATTCTGAAATATATCAAAGAAAGAAATAATCAATTAATTAAGTTAAAATAAGAGATAGGAAGGTCAATTTGTCGAGGGATTTGCTTACCAGTCTAGGCCAGTTCAAAGGAAAAAAATAGATGATGTGTGAAATGTCTAGGAAGAGAAGTAGAGATGTTACTAGGAGACAAAAAACAGCGACGAAGATCATGAATCTTAAACGTCCAACTAGAGGCAGCATAAAAAGGCTGACCTTGGCAGTGCCCGAACTGCATAGAGTCGCTAGACATGCTGCTGAAGATATCTAAAAAATAAGAAAGAATTTAATATTATGGCTACTTTGTATTTGAGACGATATAGGGCAAATATTCTGTATATTGTGATAACGGTACGTACCAGTAGCAAAAGCCTGATGACTCCAGTAGAAGTTCGGAGATGGCCTTGAATATCGCAATACAAAACTACGTGACTGGCTCGAGGCCACGGCAGTGTATTTGAAGATCCATGTCCACCCTGGCCATAATGATAGTTGGCATGCGAGTCCCAGGAGTGGACCGTGGAGTGTATTCCTGGCGAATCCAGCTCCGAAGACTGGGAGCTGATTCGCCCCCCTGTTCTACTGCCCGCTATAAATATAAAATAAAACAACATAAATATTTTACAAGATGATCCATTTGCCTTAATTTTTAACTATGCTCGTAAATTACCAATTTCGAAGTCTTGAATATCTTCGGGTCTAGAATACGCAGTGGGAGGCTCCAGGTCGCGAATTTCTTCCAAAAGGAGTACCTCTATTTCGTCGGCTGCATATAAATCCGAGACAGACCGAAGATGATGCCGAGAATCGCTCATCACTTAGGCGTGCTCGCACGCTCGCTCCTGCCTTCTTGCCGAGCTTTCGATCCACTTGGTCTGCGAATGAACAACATTCGTCGACTGCATGAACCAATAACGAATCCATTCATCCATCAACTCCTTCTGCAATTCTCAAACTGTCATCGACAGTTTCTTCTCTCTTTTGCCTCCACTGAAAAAAGAAATTGTTTTCATTATTGATTGAGCTTTAGAATTTTTGAGAGGTTTATTTTTATAAACTCTTGTTTCAATAATAATATATTAATGATACCTACATCAATACTTTTAATACATCCTTTAAATCTAAATGCATATTTTGAAATGGCTTATTCTATATTCAACGTTTTATTTACACAATCCTAAACGTTTAAACTCAAACAACAAATTATCCACTTTAATTAATCCAAATCTAACCAAAACAAAATAAGACTGACAAAAATGCTGTCTCAAGTATTTACTTAATAAATATTTAAAAGCCAATTTTTAATCAAAATATAAGGCAAAACGGCCTAAAATTTCAATACAACTCTCTGCACGCCCAACCTCAAAATTCGTAAGTTCACCATGCGACAATTAATCGTTTAAAGTGCCATAGAATTGTGTTAGATTTTCAATTTACTTCTGCTTTGCGTACATTCAATTCTAAAAAAAAAGCTAGAAAACACGAACTTTCGACAAGAAACCTCAAATTCGAAAAAAGCGTGTTTGCTAATTTAATCAAAATTGCAAGCTCGTGCTGAGTGCTGACAGAAGAATGATAAATAAATAGTAATGAAAATCTTACCTCAACTCGTTCTGTTCTTCGGTGGCTTGTAGATCACATTTTTTTTGAGTTTTTTGAAATTATCTTGCTGTCAATTCGAAGAACAGCCGCCATTGTCCGTCTATTCATCACATTTCGCGATCACATCCGATCCTCTGTTTGTGTCACGAAGACGACGACGACCTAAAAACGAAACGCGTTCACTGTGGTTCATATTGATCAAATTATTCCGTATGTTTTTTTATAAAGGATTTAATCAAATATATGAATAAATGTTTACATATAGTACAATAAATTCACTATTGATTTTAAAATTTAATTAAAGCAATTCAACATTTCAAAAATTGAGTTTTGGAATATACCGATTTTTCAAAAATTGATTTAAATAGTAAAAGAATTTACATAAAAATATCTTATGCAGAAAATACAAATATTTATTTATAAATAAATATTCATATATTCTAAAATTTATTTTACTCAAAATGATTCCCAGGATCGAAATCTGTTTACAAACAAATTTGACAGATGACAGCTAAATCCACGAAAACGATTTCTAACCTCAAAAAAATCGGTGTTTTGAAAATATATATATGAAGTTAGGGAAAATAAAGAAAGATGGCGTCTAACAGACACCACTTTCAAATGGAGATAATAAATAATCATAATCAAAATAGTTTTTGTTAATAATTTAGCAACAAATAGGATTTTGAAAGAGACAATAAAAATTATGAATTTTTCAAGTATATAAAAATGAACAATTTGTAAAAATTTCTGTTTTATTTAAATTTAAAACAAGAGTTGAAAGTTATTTGTCCTAGCGGATTTTTCAGATACTAGTTGCGCCCAAGATTTTTCTGTCGTGTCGTCAGTTTTCTGTGTCGACTGCTATTTTCAATATGGCTGCTACGTCAATGTCTAATCTGTCAAAATGAAATGAAATGAAACGTCAAACGACTCGTCTTTGACATTTAACTTATGTATGTAGTATTTTAGTAGCCGTTGAAAACGATAAAAAGGAAACGTTCAAGATGAATGCATAGTAAGTACTTCTTCACATTTTTTCTTTGAATAAAAATAGATTTATGTAATAAATCTCTTTTCAATACTCTAGCCCTACATGGAAATCTAGCACAAAACTTTATCAAATAAACGATAAGGCACGACTTCCGTAATTCCAATGCCATTGCCTTTTGTGATAGGAATTATTAACTCTCCTTATTCTTTTATTTTCCGACAATTCACCGCGACATTTCATTTTTTATCTTGTAGGTATATTAACAATTGTTTTCTTAAATTTTGTTTTTATGTCCCGAGTGCGATTTCATACGATTAATTAAAGTGTCTAAATTGTGATGGTATAATTTAATTTAGAAGTCTTTAATCTGTCTTTTAGTATTATTTCTTTACTATTTTATTATTATATTTACAAGAAATTTAATTACATTCTTATAGATAGGGGTAATTATTTAAATAGATTTCTAATGAAGTTTGAAGTTTTGTTATTTCTGTAATGAATGGAAAAGACGAATATATATTTGAAAATATTTTTAAATTACTTTTGTCTAAGCTTTATAGAATTTTAATTAATGAAGATCATTAAATTTATATTTTAGCGATAGAGGAGGGGCTGGAATGTCAGGAATATCAGGAAATTCCTTTGATCGATGGGTTCAGCGGTCCAATATGGACGATTCAGCTATAACTAAAATGCAACACCAATACTGGGTGACAAAACAAACTCTCTCTCGAAAACTTGGAAAAAAGGAAGATGAATGTATCGTTTCTTCAGACGCGGAATTAGACGCGAAACTTGCCTTGTTTCAGAGTATTCAAGAATCGTGTGCATTTTTACAAAGAGTCATAGATAAATATCAAGAGCGATTATGCAGTAAGTCTTCATATTTCCAAGTTACACGCAAAATACTGAATTATATTTTATAAATCTTATTATGTATTTTAATCTTCACTTGATGTAATAACACAATTTTTCCAGATCTGGCCCAGGAAGAAAACTCGATGGGTCGATTTTTAAAAGAAGCTGGAAAACAAGATAAAACGAGAGCAGGAAAAATGATGTCAGCAGTTGGCAAATCCCTTTCTTATTCTGGGCAGCAACGCCTTGCTCTTCGAGCGCCTTTAGTTCGACTTTATCAAGAGGTTGAAACTTTTCGGCAAAGAGCAATTGAAGATACTTTGCAAAATGTCCAGGCCTTAGAAAAAGCGAGAACAGAATATCGTGCCGCTCTCAATTGGATGAAAAATATTTCCCAAGAATTGGACCCAGACACTACCAAACAATTAGAAAAATTCAGAAAAGTTCAAACTCGTGTAAGGAGGTAGGCTTCTTTTTTTAAATCTTATCCCTTATCATAAACATAATCATAAAATTATTAATCATCATCCATCTTAATCATCAATTTTCTCTTGGCCACAGAGGGAAAGTTTCTTTCGACAACTTGACTCTCGATTGCCTTCAAAAAGTGGACCTCCTAGCAGCAGCGCGTTGCAATATGTTTAGTCACGCTTTGGTTTTATATCAAAGCACCCTTCTGAATTTCACTAAAAAATCCGCACAAGCTTATTCGACAATAGCTAATAGTTTCAAGGGATATCAGCGTTACGATTTTATGGTTGTGCGAGAACTTGCGGAATCTTCTACGAAATTGGCAAGAGAAACTGGTGGAGACGACGATATCGATGACAAAGACAAGTACGCAGTAAACAGATTAGAAATTACCTGTCTTGTTTAACTTTGAATTTTTGAATTAGCAATTCAGTGTTTAGTATCAAATTTAAAATTTCTCAGTTTATAACCCGTAAAATGGTAGGGAATTTTTCCCGAAATACTAGTCGCCACCCCGAATTTATTTTTTTCATTACTAATAGCTCATTTTTAAAACTTCAGATTATTGTTCTTCGAAGACTATCACGATAGCGTGGAAGAAGCCCAAGAAGCTAAAATCGATGAAACAAAGTCCGACAAAAAGAAGGATGAGAAGCTTCTGGACTTAGGAAATGTTTCTCAAGACATGCTTGAATTAGAAAAACTCGATTTGAGTACTACTTCGAAAAACGGAGTTTCTCAAACTTCTAAATTCCAGACAGATAAAGAGTTAGAAGACTTTTTTTCGAATTTAGTCCCAAACAAAAAAGATTCCTCAAAGGAAGCAGAAAACAGCAAGAATGTTTCTGAGCTTGAGAAAAGTTTAGCTGAATTGGATTTGGCCATGGATTCCTTCAGTGGCCCTACGGGTTTCGATTTTCCCTCTAGTCCTTGTTTGACGCCCCAGACGCCTCTAAATCCAAATCTAAATCTAAATCTAAATCAACCGCAACAACCACTTGAACAATTGACTTCTGAAAACCTCGATTTGTTGAATGATATCCTAAATGGTGGGCCAAGTGCGAACATCGAGTGGGATTCCGTTGGAGATGATACGTTTTTACCACCAGGAATTTTGAAACAGAGTTTGGGTGACGCATGCCTTCCTACTGAACAGAAAAAGAAATCAACGAGCAGTGATACTGTAAGTAATGAAAGAAATATAAAGCAGGAGAAAACTTTTTATTTGGAAACTGTTTAATTCGAAATACTTCAATTTAGTTTTTTTTTTTCAATAAATTTTAAGTCTTTTAGTTTAGAATGTTCAGTCTTAATGGTTTCCGTTTTCAAATTCTTGCATTATGTCTAAAATTTAAAATTATATAATCTTTCGAAGTTGCCTACAGAAGAATCGTATAGTTAGTTCATACAGAAAAAAGATAATTTTTATTATGTAATAAAATTTTTTATAGAAAATTTTAATAAATTTAATTTAATTTAAATTAATTTTAATTAATAATTTAAATTTTTATAGAAGAGAAGTAAAAGCGGAAAGCAGAAGGGCAATTCCTGGTTGGATTTGTTCGCAGAGTTGGATCCTCTTGCCAATCATTCGCTGGAGAATCTTTCGAAGGCCAATAATGCTCCAGCTTAGTTTAAGAAAACAGAATCTCTTAACAATTCGAAAGCAGTTATTCGTAATCATGTTGTTAAAGCCTGACAACAAGATTAGGAACAAAGGAACAGAATGCGACAAATCAATTTAATCGATCTCCTCATTCTTCCCAATTTTCGATTTGTCGCGTTGAGTTTCCAAAAAGTGAAGGTTTTTAAATATTTGAATAATAATATCACGTCCAAGTAAAGTTATCTATTAAGTGCTTCTCGAATAATCAAACACTTCATTTCTTTATTTATTTGGTATTGCGAAAAACATTCCATGTTCATGATTCCAGAAGTACTTACAAAGAAAAACGTAAATCTTAATCAATTTCGCGAACTATAAAAGAGTTTATACCAAAGATAAATATAATAAATACTTTATACCAAAGATAATAGGTGTAAAACTGATAAGAATCACAACCTTCTTGTTTTTCTTACTCTTGCATTTAAATATCGACGAAATTACTTTGTACATTTCAAATGAGTATAAATGTTTCACTGAACTTTTACAATAACCGGATAATCGAAATCATCATTTTAAGAAACTATATTACGCTTCGTGTCGTGTCTGTAAAATTAACCACAAAGGGTTATAACAAAAATAAAAGAAGCGGTGCAAAGATACACTTTTTTAAAATGTTTTTACTACTGTTAACTTTCCTATTTTGCCTTTATTGCTGGTAATTCTGTTAACTGTTAATTTAAGAAAGCTCAAATTTGGTTTTTGTTACTTACGGAGCAGCAAATCGTCATTCAATCATATTGCACGAGTCTCGAATCGAAAGCAATTAAGATTTGCTTACTGCTTCCGATGCAGGTTTTAAAAGGCCTACTTTGATTTTTATTTGAATTTCAAGGCTTAATTTTAATGAATTACGGGTTCACGGGATCACAGTGTTACGTTGAAATTTAAAATATTACGGCTAATCCTAGCAATTGTACAAAACCTAACGCTGTTTGGCGAGCGGTTTGAGTTCAGGCGTCGAAAAACTGCGCTAGGGCTGTTTTAACTCTGAAACCAGAAATGATTTCATTAGTTCAAAAACTCATTTTAATGACTTGTTAAGAAAATTCTTTGAATTTGAGATTTTTGTGATAGTTTTTAAAATTTCGAGTTTCTAAATCCTAATATTTCCAAACTTGGAAGTTTTTATTTACTTCCAGTTACTGTTAAAAGTAATTGTATAATTCAAAATACATTTTTACTTACTTATCGAAGAGCTGCGAGTCTTTCGTGTGACGTAACTGTTGTAAGATTTGATAAAGTCCTAATTCTCGTAAGCGAGCTTGTCTTTGTGCGGCACCAGGTTCCTCTTTCCAGACTAGGTTGCACACACAGAAAATTGCTGCAACTTGCAGCTTCACGTTACTGTGCATCTTTAAAATTAAGAATTGAAAATCAAAATTGAAAATCACCTGTTTTCTTTCTACAATAAATATTAGGATCTGAAACCTTGGAGACGTTGCAGTAGATCTATCCTTACGATTTCAGATCCCAATTAACCAGAAACACATATGATCTACAAACCATATAGTCCGTAAGTTTCTTGAGCACATCCTCATTGGTCATTATGTGATCTCGTGCACGATCGCCATCGGCCACATTAGCTAGGATACAAAGAGCTTGTTCCTTAACGTCAGCAGGGTGCTCGGGATCCTCAAGAACAAGTATAACTGCTTGCATAACATGAGTTGCATGTTCTCCCATTATGCGGTCGATGTGAGCTTTGGTGGAGAGTAGATTTCTCAAAAGACCTAGTGTTTTCATAAGCACTGCAAGTTCAGGATCAGCGAGCAGGCGAAAAATCTGATCTGTCCCTAAACATGAAATTATTTGGGACTTGACCCTTTGCTCTGCTTGGAAAGCTACATTCATCAAGGCCCAGATTCCGTTGAGACGTAAGGCAGGATCCGGACGTTTGGTGAGAGAACAAAGAAGCTCGACACCACCTGATTCGAGAATCGGTTCTTTGCTGGGACTAAATTCAAGTAAGAGATTGCATAAGGTACTGGAAGCGACTGTTAGCAAGTCTTCCTCGCCTTCTCCTCTACCTGGAATTAGATTGGTAGTTGGAACAACTATTTAAGAGTGTTTATTGAACTATGCGAAGAATTTTCTGAGAGATTCATATCTAATTTAATGTAAATTTACCTTCTAACCCTTTATCTGCTCCGTGTAACAATTGCATCAACGGTCTCCAAACAGCGTGGTCCTGAAAAGTGGTACGCAGTTGTTGAACACTTCTAGATAGAGAATGTAAACATCTAACTGCGGCTAACCGAACTCGAGGACCGCCAGGATCTTGAAGCCCAGAGACGACGTGTTCCATTAGACTCTGAGTTTCAATAATTCTCTTGCGAATATCTTCATCGTTCGCTCCCAAGGATGCAAATGCTCTGAAGGCTGCTTGTCGCATGTCTTGAGATAAAGTGGCATCTTGAACCTGATTAATAGAATAAAAAATGTTTTTTTTAAAAATCTTAATTTGAAATACATATGTACAGTAGACAAAACATTTAAAATATAATAAAATATAAAATTGTAAATTAAACTAACCTGGGGATGTGGCCTCAGAAATTCAGCCAAGGTAGGTATAAGATGATTACTAATGGAAGCCAGGCGCTGCAAGTCAGTATCGACTTCAGTTAGATAAGCTAAGGTCTCCGCAGCCGCTACTCTTTCCCGAGGAGGCCTATCCCGATGGCAAAGCCTTACGAGACAAGGTAAGGCTCTATAAACGACCCTGGGATCCGTCGAGGAAAGTGCGCCCGCTCTGTGCATATAAGCGACGCATCGAGCGGCTTCAAGTTGAACTAGTGAACTTTTCTCGCGTCCCATCAACTGTCCTAGAACCGCAGGAACGAGTCTACCTTGTGGAGTATTGTTAGTTGAGGCAGCAGCGACCATGGCAGACACAGCGTGATTTTGGTAACACATATTAGCCAGGCAAGCTAAAGCTGGTAGCTGAACTTCAGATAACGCGGAATCCAACTGAACAGCTAGTGTCTCGACAGCACCTCCTTTGGATAAAGCATTTTGCTCCTCTGCAGTCTTAAATAAAAAAAATATATATATAAATTAAAAAATGAGCTAATCTATGTGTCTATTTTGCGGTAATTCTGTACTTTCTGAACAAATAAACATTCTATCGCTATTTTTTTCTGAGAAATGAAAATTACCTTACAAGCTGTCGTTAAAATAGTAGCAATGCAAACTTGACACGTAACAGATCGACTGGCTAGTGAAAGAAGTCGAGGTACAAGAGCAGGATTTTGATAAATAGTGTGTACGGGAGCTGCTGAATGTTGGAAAACAGTGCGTAAACATCGCAAACATGCTTCCATTAATAAGTCGTTGACTTTCGCTTTTCCATCAGCAGGAGAATCTGGGACTGTCGTAGTAAGAAGCACTTGTAAAATCAAGGGCACGACTCCAAGATCTATAAGTGCCAAAACATGCTGATCAGTTCCTTTTGCCAAAGAACCCAATGTAACTGCAGCCTCAAGTCGAATCCGGTCATTTATTGTACCAGATGTGTCTCCCAAAAGCTGCAGTAATCGAGGAACAACCCCCTGGGCAATCACTGAACCCTTTTGACGATTACTTCCAATCACAGAATTCTTCAGACACCTGTTAGTATTTGGAAATAAAAATTCAGGATTAGATCAAATTTATATTAAAAAATGTACAAAAGAACTTTATTTAAATGCAAGTTATAAGATATAATATCGAGTTTAATAATAAAACTTGCCTTGTCAATATATTTTAAGAAATTTTCTATAATTTATAATATGTAAGTTATTAATAAGCATTGCATCTTTAGTAAATTGATCAATTCTACTATATACTCAGTTTTACTATAACAAATTGCACAAAGTCTATAAATAACTTGGTAAACTAAAATCGAAAATAGAATATAGATCTGAAAAACTAAGGCTCTCGGTATTTTTTTGTGAAAGATATGTACAAATAAAGAAACTCAAAAGGTCACTAAAAAGAGAAACGAGAGTAAATTAACTCTTGGATAAAAAGTGTAAGCACTAATAGGATTTTGAAAATATTTTGAGGTTATGTTTACTAGAAAACTTACACAAGGGCGTCTAAACACTTTTGTGGATCCAGGGAGTAGAGTTCATCAATATAGCTTCTTGAACTTTCTACGTCCTGTAAAAGATAATAGAATGATTTGATTTTTTGAAAATAAGAACCCTGCTTGGTGAAGGGCCGGTGGAGCCCTTGAGGAGCTTTTGACAATTCATGATTTCAACTTACCATAAACGGCTGCATCACCGAGACCATCGTTTTCCTATTCTTTTTCACATAAATATCGCCTTCTGTTACAAAACTGTGTGTTTTTGAAAAGGTTTTCACGAGGAAGTTTGATTATTGAAGGAAGTAGAGTTGACACTACTACATGTAAATAGTTTACATATATAGTACACATTTAAATTTATTACGATCTTCGAAAATTTTCTGATTGGTTGGCGAAACGGAAATATCACCCTTAGCGGGATCGTTGAATTTTGTTTATTTTTAGAGGTTGGATGTGTCCCAATTTTTAACATTTTTTAAGTTTTAATGCATCAGAGAATAAAACTGAATTTGTATAAAGTTGATTACATCTTTTTAAAGTGTCAATTAAGAACTTCGAGCGAAATAAAACTTGATTTTTTTGGAGCATGTGATGCAATGTAACATAACCTATAAGTTTTCAATATATATCATATATATAATATATGAATATATAACTTATCACAAATCACACAAAAGATCATAAATGTGTGTTTATAATCGAATTTCAAAGCACTTAGGACACAAAATTGCTTACTAGACATTTTGAATGTATAATTTTTTAAAGGTTAAGTTAGTGTAGTGCAGAGCTAAACGACACTAAACGAGTCGAGTGTGCTTATTAAATTCGGCATTTTTTCTAATTAAAGTTGTTAAAATATATAATAAATATAGATTTTATTAACAACTAGAATCGTACACTCAATAATTCATTAACTGGATCTTAAAATAATTTTTCAGGACGAAAATGGCACTTTGTAAAAATATTCTGCTTCGTACGCGGTCAGGTTAGTTTGTATACTTTTATTTATAATTTATACAAATACATCTTAATTTTGTTGGGATTTACTGATTTTTATTCACACCTTATTAATATTTTTTGAAAATTGAAAAATGTTTAAGTATTTTAAATTAGAGTTTTTTTACTTTTACAGAAATCAGGTCGATAGTCAATGGATTTCAAACTTCTTCTGCTGTATCTATAGATCAACGTTGGAGATTTCAGTAAGTAAACGTCTTTTTGAAAACTGAAATTTTATTATTATCAATTATTATTATCAACATTTTTGACGACTTTCTTTTTAAAAATTTGTGTTCACTTAGTTGAATTTTTTTTTTGCAGAAAAGGGTTGACTGCAAATCCAAATGCATTTGGACCACTAACAAATTTACCAGATTATTCGTTCAAAGATGGTAGACCAGCACCCTATGGAGTTAATCAGAAAAAGAAAATTATCAAGAATCGAGAATATGCAGTAAGCACTTAAAACATTTAATTCTGAATACGTTATTCTTTACTTATATAATAGTATTACAGATACTTTAATAAGGAAAACGTTTCAGGTTAAAATTGTCCGGTTGGTTGGGGAAATAGATTATGCTGTGGAACGATATAATCAAAAAATCAAAGAAAAACAAGAGGAACAACAAAGAATTGTCAGCAGCAAATTGAAAGCAAAAGGCGAATTGCTATTGCAGCAAAAGAAAGATTCTTAGTTTATTTCTACGATTTATGTTATTTGTATAGAGAATAGAAAACGATTTTAATGATTTAATTATCTTCTCTTTTATTATGAAAAAAGCCTTAGATAAAAATTTAGCATCTAATTTTTGCTCAATCAAAAGTTTTTGAGATTCTATGCCAATTAAAAAATGGTTTAAAAAGAAAGTTAAAGAAAGGTTCTAATAAAGAACCTTTATCAGAAAATAACCTTATAAAGATCGATTTTTAAAATTAAGAATTTAAGGACATGGAATATTTTATCATAAGAGCAATTTAGTTACCCCAACTTCACATTCGCAATAATAAGTGTTTTTTGCTAAAACTAGTCTATTTACCCCCGTTTCATGTAGACGGAGGTAAATATTGTAATGAATGTAAAGCTAACGAAATAAAATCTCTCTTATGGTAAAGTATCAAATGCTCTTTAAAATACTTATAAAAACATACAGTATATTTTAAAATTAATTAATCTGATTTACATTTACAAACGGTACATAAATGAATTTAATATACTGTATTTACACTTTGAAAAAGCGCGGCTATAATCTTGCGCATGCGTCCATTTGTCGTCTGCTGTTGGTGGCGTCATTGTACCTATATATATATGCATACAATATACGTTATACGTTATTTAAAAAGTTTTTTTGACAGTTTGGATGTAAACAATTTGGCATTTCCAGCAATTTACTGTTTTTAATTTAATTACATACTGTTGACCAGTGAATTTCAAGAGTTCATAAAATGAATTATTTTTATAAACTGAGGTTAGAAGGAAAGAAATTGGATGATGGAATCAATAAAATGACAGAAATATGGAACGCACCTCACATTCATATTGGCAGGTTCTACACCAGATATACAGAAAGTACAGAAGATTTGGAACAAGCAGCAAAAGCAAATGCAGTAGCTGAAGCTTTATCAAAATCTGCTGCTGAATTGAAGGTTAGAATTTGTACAAATGCTGGGAAATCATATTTTACATAATTCTCTTATCTTGATTAGAATTTGCACATTTGTTTTGAATTGATGAACAAACTAAAGATTCTTTCTTTTTCACAGGAAAATTTAATTATAGATCTCGAAAAGAGTGAACAAAACCTATCAGAAATGCGACAATTTATGGAAGAATCCTGGAGTATATACGAAGATATGGAGCAGCAATGCAGCGATATTGAATTACTTTTTACAGAGAATGGATACGTGCCAGAAAACGATGAAACCATAAATAATGGGTAAATTGAAAATAAGTTTTCTTATCTGTTTATTTACATTGCCGTCAATAATATTAGTATTATGAAGAAAAGATCTCTTCCAAATAGCTTGAAATCTATCCAATTTATGCGAAATTTAAGCCCGAGAAAGATACACTAAATATAGTTTTTTAAATTTATTATCCTTGTGATTTTTAAATAATTTTTCTCAGGGAAGAAAAAGCAGATTCAACAACGAATTCGAAAAGTTCTGACAACCCAGAAGTTGAATGTACGCCCTATGTATCCTGGAAATCAAAAATGAAGACATTTGATGCGTCAACTCCACATATAAACGGTGTTTCTATTAAGAAAGAAATTAAAGAAGAATCACCAATAAAATCTACAAATAATTTGGAAATTTCTATGGCTCAAAAATTACGTATAAATAATATCAATCATACACCTCTTCGGCAAAGTCCACGAGAACCCATTTTATCTCGACACTACTATGAATTAGTGAAGAAAAAGGAATTTGTCTAATGTTAATTAATTTAAATATCAGGGACCAGAATCACAATAATCAATCAGGTCTCGTAGATAATGGTTATACATTATACTCATAGGTATATATAAATATTAAATAGTGGTACTCATTTACATGAGACTTCCAAAATGAGGTTGATGGAATCTGATTAGCAAATGTAAATTTAGATTTATAGATCGACAAATCTTATGCAATGTTTTTTACTGATTCTCACATAGAATTTTAATTATTATAAGGAGATTATGTAATTTTATTTATCGTAGTTATTGTATATGGAATGTAATTATTTTTCAAAACGTTAATACTTTCCTCACTTTTAAAATAAATGTTTTAAGGCTGATGGAATGATGCAACAACTTGTGTATAGTTACTCGAATCTTATCAAATACTCACTAGGTTTTAGAATAGGGTTCTTGTTTGAGAAAGAAGCTAAGTTGATAATTTCTTGGTAGCTCTGAGAACGAAAAAGAGTGGTACAACAATGGCTATATAAGTCATTCTGCAAGATAAGTAATATGTTAAGCTATATCTCGAAATATAAAAATTATAAAGAATAAAATTATATAGAAAAAATATAAAGAAGTTATAATAATTTCAATTACAAAAAGGAAAACATCGTTCTGCTAAATATTTTTTTTATTGATATGTAAATAAAAAAATATAATTCAAATTTTCCCGCCTAAAGATGCACAAGTGCGTTTGCTTTGCGGAGTGTGAACAAGCCTTTATGTAACGGTTACGTGCGCTTCGGTAAATAAGGAAATTACAATTTCCAGAAACATTTCTGTTTTATCGACCTCTTCGTACTTGATGCTTTCCTAATACAAACGCCTGGTGCCTGCACCTCGGCTTTGCTATTGAATAAATCTGAATAAACGCCAGAACCCAGCTCCTGGTATCAGGCGAACATAAATTGCGAGGAGGTGGCCAGCAGTCCAGTATTCAATTGCGCATGCGTCATGGTCGGCATCTGATTGGTCGTTTTAGGCGCGAAATTTAAATTTGGTCTTTTATATTTTAAATCGAGAATACCTCTTCGTACATCATGTACTCCTGATATGATCGCCTGGTATCTACACTTCGGCTCTGCTATTGGATAAACCTGAATAAACGCCAAAACTCAGCTCCTGATACCAGACGAACATAAGTTGCGAGGAGGTGGCCACTATCTCCGTATTCAATTGCGCATGCGTCATGGTCGGCATCTGATTGGTTGTTTTACGCGCGAAATTTAAATTTGTCTTTTATATTTTAAACCAAGAATACCTCTTCATGCATCATGTACTCCTGATACGATCGCCTGGTATCTGCACTCGGCTCTGCTATTGGATAAACCTGAATAAACGTCAAAACTTAGTCTCTGGTATTAGGCGAACATGCAGTGGAGGAGGTAAACGAAGAGCTCTTCGTGCATTATGCTCTCCTGATACGCCTGGTCTTTGGGTATCTGCATTTTGGCTTTGCTATCGAATAAACATGAACACAAGTGAACATATTCCAGTTGCTCCATAACTAGATTCCGTAAACCTCGTAAACTAGAGATCCTGACATATAAATCATATAAATATCTATTAGTGTAAACTGGGATTTCTAACATAAACAACATAATGAGTAAGTTTAATTTTTTATATAAATAATCGAAAAATTTTGAATAATTGGTGAATCATTACAGAAATATAAAATTTGTCAAATTTTTAGGTTATGTTTACATTTCAATAAATTTGATTAATATGTTACTTTACTTTAATATTTTTTATGTTTACAGACACATTACCGAACAATTTTCAAGGAAAGGATATTTTTGAACGAATGAACTTTTTGTATCAAGTACGTACGTAAAAATAAGTGAATTATTGTATTATTAAATTAAATTTTCATTTATTCTGCAATCTCTTGTGCAAAGATATATAATTCTGTTTTTTAAATTTATTTTATTTAAACTTGTAGACAGTTTATTTTTGAGTTAATAATTAAGGCCCAATTTCTTAAAAGTCAATTCAAAATATTCAAAAGAATTATTTTCCAGGCGAGTCAAAGTGTGGTTAATAAAAATCTAACCCTGGCCTCACACTACAATTCCTTAATGATTGGCTGTGCTAAGAAAGGAGTGCTTCGAGTGTAAGTTTTTTAAAATAACAAATTAAAACGTAAAATTTTAATCTATATGAATCTCTAAAAAACATAATATAATCAATATTCTTTTCAGGGAACCAGATATAAAAAGAACCATGTGCAAAGCCTGCCAATCTCTTCTCGTACCTGGGAAAACAGCGAGGGTGCGATTGGTATCAAAGCCAGCGAAAGCTGTAAAATGGACTTGCTTAGCCTGTGGAAGCAGCAAAAAATTTCCCACAAAGAAAGGATATAAACTCTGGTGGAATCAACCGGAAGCTATACGCTGTGTCTTCGATTACACTCCGAAGCCTCAAATAGAATGTTTAAAGTCCAAGATTGAATCTTCTAAATCCACCTCGGAAAAGGAAATCAAGATAAAAGAAGATCCAACAGAAAAGGAGAAAGAATATGTCGATAAACATAAAACTTCATGTTCATCTTAGAAAAAAGTCCTTTTCTAGATTCAATTTTTCTATAATTCAGAATCTCTGTGATATTAGTTTTTTCGACGTTTTTAAAATAAATTATGGTGCTTATAATCATCCCGTTTTTGTAGCAAATTTCTTTCAATATTAACCATTTCTAAATTATCATTTTTAGGACTTTGAAATAACTGTAAAATAATTGATAACAGATACATACAGTATGAATATTTTATATTAATCACTTACATAAAATATGTTACAATATTACAATCAGTTCATGATTAAGAAACAGAGAATTTCTTCACTACCAGTGATAATGATAACCATCTAACAATAATATAATGACAATGGATTGTACTAAATGTTCTATTATGATCGTGTTACTTATTCGATTATGAGCTATTCGTACGGTGTGAGCCGTTCGCAGTAACCTTCGAAAATCGAATCGCATTTGAACGGGGACGGCACAAGAGACAAAATACTTAACAGACAAAGAAAAATAAATAAAAAAATGAGTTTGCCCCTTTGATTCTGAATACATTGAGATGGTCTCGATTTTCTCGTGAAAAAACGCAAGCATTCGAGATTCATTGCGAACGACAACATCTTTTACTTAACTATGATATGACTATGTCCGCCCATCGTCTCACCCAAAGGTTAAATTAATCATTAATTATGCTTCTTAACAAGATTCAATCACAGATTTGTCAGGTTAAAACAGACGCTGAATCTTTATTCAACTTAACAACATACGTAACGAGTAATGAGTAACGGTGGATATTTTCCTAACTCGGCAGTGATAACCACATTTATAAAAAAACATAACTTAGCATATAATATATAAGTTTGCAAAATATGTAAAATTACTATACATAACGACGAAATAATCGCAAAGTAAAAATGGGCTGGACGGAATCTACACATTTAACTATACCGGTGTCACTAGTAACTGATTAAATCCTAAAATTAAATTACAGGATGAAAGTACCAAAAAGTGAAAGAAAAGAAGTCCCGACATTGTGCGAATTAAATTTCTCTAGTGCAACTTTTATGTTCTTCTCTTTCACCCTGGATTCAACCTTTCCACTTTCCGTAAAAGTTTCGCGAAGCGTAATTTTTCTAAGATGCGTGGATTTCACGAAACTCTTATGAAAGTTAGCAATCTTCGTTTTCAGGGCCCAAACTCAAAAACTTGTGCAAAAGATAAATCAGTTACTGGGACAGTCCTGTATACATATATTTGTCGTGCCAAGCTTCAGTGTCACAAATACTGTCTTTTGAGCTTTTATTTCGCTTCCTCTTTTCACAAACTTTAGTTTGGCATCGTACACATATATACATGTACATAATATTGGCTACAAGGAATGTATACGTATGGTTTCATTAATATCAGCTCTATCATTCTCAGTTTGAATCATTCTTACAACTGGCATTTCACCTTCGCTTAAAAGTGATGATTTCGTATAAAAAGTATGATGGAGTTTCTCTAACGATTACGTTATTTTGCTTGATAGTTGATACTTAGAAACCAAGTTTCTAATACTTTTCTGGAACAACCCGTAACGAAAACTTAAGCGAAGGTAAAAGCAGATTCTTAATTAATTGTCTAGTGAAAAACAATCTTATTTTATAATACAATGATGAAAGAATGCAATCAAATTCGTTGAAATTGGTTTCTAGAAGCGCTCTAAATTTTCTGGAAGCTCGGTCTTCTCAGAATAATTGATCGAGAATGAAAATAATGAAAATGTGAACGCCAGTACTTACACGGAAGATTAACCATACTACCCGGTTATTGTCAAAGTGGCACAACCGTGAAAGTGCAGTCGTTTTATTTTTTCGTAAAATGCATACGAAAAAAGGAGGAAGAATGGAAAGCGAGCTCACAACGAGAAAATGGATTTAAGTTCTCACACAAGCCCAGAAACAAATTGGGGCTGGCCATCACGATCAAGAGTGAGTTGTGGCATTACATTTGCCGATGGCTGGAAGGTGGAACCTTGGAAACCCATCGCAGCTTCATACATCTGAAACGAGAGACGCTTCGTTGAAGGGCTAGCCCTTGTCGGTAATAATCCGAGATTAAAAAATATGGCTCACGTTGCGATTTCCAGGCAAAGTTGTGTAATCGGGAGTTGTCGGGCGATGCCTATTAGTTGGTAGCGGGTGTTGAATTGTTGCATAAGTGTTGTCTTGAGATGTATCGCCCATGCCAATGCTTACGTTGCTTCCACGTCTCTCAGGTCCGAGACCACCTTCTGGTTCACTAAATACCTGCATTGTCAACTCTTGTTCCTCATATAATTTTAATTTCCTGAAAAATTAAAGAAATAATCATTTGAGTATTAGAGTGAAATATTAAGGATTATTAATTCAGAATTTAGAAAAAATTTAAAGGTTCTCACTGTTCGATCCATAGCGGATTTTCGGTTGTATTTAGCTCATCTATGATCTGCTTTTTGATTAAACCATCTTTCTTCCTGATGTCATTTGGAACAGTGATGACCCTAGAATTCATAGACGATAAATTAATTATTTGATTCCTAGAACATTGAACTTATTTAGAATTTGAAAAATTAATTAAATTAGGGAGTATAATTTTCTCTAGATACCGATTTCGTCCTTGAGAAACAATATTATCGAAATCAGCGGTTGAAAATTACTTAAAAATTTTATGTCAGTTTAATTACCAGTGGCGTAGACAACAGCAAACGACTGTGACTGTTACAGCACCGACTAGAAGAACGACAAGGAGAGCTATTAGTGCAGCCAGAGCGGGATCGAAAGGTTCCTCCTGAACTCCTGCATACGCCGGCTGTAATTGAAGTTTACTTTAAAATTTAAAAATAGATCTTAATTTAATAAAAGTTTATCATTACCTATTATCAAATATCAACTCACCACTACATTCTCGATAGCAACACCAGCATAGTAATGTTTCAGAAAATCGTATTTGGCATCGATAACCTTAAGAACGTGAGAAATCGGGAAAATTGTTTGCGTTTTTGGATTCACGACGTGAAGATACATGTCGCACCTAAACACAATTTAATTTTAAAATTTCATTACTGTTAACTTTAAATCGTGTCAGATTTTAGGAAGTCCAATCCTTTCCTTTTTACTCACCAATCTCTTCGAATGTGACCAGATCCATCAACGTGATATCTAATATCGTCAACAACAACTCTACTTTGTGTAGCGTTTGATAATTCGGCTACAATTTCATCTCGTTCACGATGAACTTCTTCGGGAGGTCGAGACAAAATCACTCTTATCAGCTGCGAAGGCTCAAAGACCCAAACCTTGAAAAATATTGCAATTCAGCTCTTATTCCTTAATTACAACTAAACTCGTATTTCTAATTATTAAAATACTGTTTTAACTTACATGGACTTTAGCAGTCGTGAATCTTTCAGGAGAAGCAGTTTCCTTGGCAACAACCTCGACGATAAATCTATCTTGATTATATTCCGCCATATATCCACTCGTTACCAATTTTCCATCCTGAGTAACGTTGAAAGGACTCGGAACAATCGAGCCACTCGGTGTCTCTGATCCGTATTTGTAGAGATTCGCGCGGGCTACGTAGTACTGAAGCGTCCCATTGTCTCCGAGATCTAAATCGGAAGCTGTAACTTTCGCAACGAATTCATTGATGTTCGCCATAGAATTAATTCCGGCGTAGTAATCACTGCGCTCAAAGACTGGAGGATTATCGTTTTCATCTAGAATAGTTATTGTTACGTTTGTGTGGCCATGCTCTGGATTTTTGTTCGGGTGATTCGAGCCCTGTGGATCAATATAGAGATCTGGATCATTTGCTGCAAGAATAGAAAGCACATAGCTATCTCGCTTTTCTCGGTCAAAGGATTTATTCGTGTAAATGCTGCCATCAGATTTGTCGATGTAGAAAGCAGCATCCATATTTCCTGGAAAATAAATTTAACGAATGGAAGAAAAAGTTTAGGATGATAGGTAAAAAAAAAATAAAAAATATTAAATTTGTTTCTCACCAGTTACGATGTAATAATAAACTTTAGCATGCCTTCCTTCATCTTTATCCTCCGCCACAACTTTTCCCACGAAATAATCCTTCGGTCTATTTTCTGGTACATTAAAGGTATAATCATCTTCGAATTCAGGGACATTATCGTTCGTGTCGACTAATAATATTGTGAGTAAGCGCAAAGTTTCGTAGGCAGTTGGATTTCCATGATCAGTTGCTACTAATACCAGCTGAAAATATACACAATTTATAGAATAAAATCTAGAAATTAGAACTTAAATACATTCTCTGATGAGACTGTAAAAACCGACAATAAATAAAAGAAAAGGTTCTAAACGAAATTGTACCTCAAATTTGTTCTTAACTTCTCGATCGAGGATTATTTTTGCACGTAATTCGCCAGTTTCTTGATTAATTATAAATTCTTCTGTTTCTTGGACGTTTTTGTTACCAACTTTTAAGTGATAACTTATTTTTCCATTTTCTCCAGGATCCTTGTCGTTTGCTTTTACAGTCATGACAAGATAGTTCGGCACTCCAGCATTCTGAAATTAATAAGAGAATCATTTTTAAATATTCGAAAGAATAAGATTAATTGAGAAAATTTTATTGAAAATTAAAAAAGAAATATTATACCTCGGGAACTTCAACAGTAGCGTTTGGCAGTTCAGGTAAGATGAATTCTGGTTTATGTTGATTGACCGATTTTACTCTGATATCGACGTAACATGTATCAGAATGTGGACCTTTTCCCCCTCCATCTTTGGATTCGACTTCTATTCTGTAAGTACCGGCTCTTCCAAGAAGAGAAACTGCTGGGTACAAAATTCCATTTTCTGAATTTAAGGTAAAAGAATGATTTGTGTCTCCTCCTATGATTGTGTATGTAACTTCTCCATTCAGTCCCTCGTCATTATCGACTGCTCGCACCTAAAAAAGCAACATAAATTTACAAACTATTAAATAAAAAATGATTGTGCCTTGAAAAAATTTCAATATTGCTTCAAATTACCTGCAATATAGGAGCAGGTGGATTAACTGGAAGATTCTCAGCAACAGAAGCTCTGTAACTATGTTGAGTAAAGATAGGCCTGTTATCATTAACATCTATCAACTTTACAACCACTGGAACTGTAGTTGACCTTCTAGAATCCAAAGGAGCTTCATCACTTGCCATTACAGTTAAGGTAATTTCTGGCGTGACTTCTCGATCGAGAACTGTTGCCGTTCCCACGGTAATCTCTCCAGTTTCATGACCTAACAAAATTAGAAATCATTTACTAGTTAGAATTTCATTCACTGAAAGAAAAACTTACTCAACTCCAAAATAAGAGAAATTCCTTTTCTGCTAAAAACGAAAGAATAAAATAAGTCGTACCGATATTGAAATCTGAAGCGTGTTCTCCAATCAGGCTATAACTGACTTTACCAAAAGTTCCTTCATCTGCATCCACAGCCTTAACAACCGCGACATGAGTTCCTGGTGGTGAATTTTCCTCCACCGAAGCGTTGTAAGATTTTTGTTCAAAAATCGGATCTTGATCATTAACATTTATGATAGTGACTGTCACCTTTGCAGTTGAAGAAAGTTGCGGAACACCTGAATCATAAGCAACTACTGTAAACTCCAGCTGTTTCGTTTCTTCATAATCAATCCTCTGACTCGTTCTCACAATTCCTATAAGCAACATAAAGTTTAGCTTAGAAACTTTGAAAATGATAATTTATTATAATATATTACTAGAAACCTTACCAGTAACATTATCGATGTTGAAATAAGGACTCGGAGGTTCAATCGCATATCCTGCAATATTACTATCAGCATCAGTAGCCGTAAAACCTCCGACAACAGCACCAGTCGGTTGTTCTTCTTGCATCTCAATCAAGTAATTCGGATCTTCTTTTGTCCAGGGTTTAGCGAATTCCGGCGCCAAATGATTCACATCGATAATAGTGATTACCAACGTGCCTTTGCCTTGTTGCAAACTTGGAGCTGTTATATCCGTAACAACGATGTTGATACTCACAGTTGCAGCCACATCCCTATCCAAAGGTTTAACAACCGAAATTTGACCAGTCTTTTTATCCACAGCGAAGAATTCTTTGAACGAGACTATACTCGCATTAACCTGTTGACCATTTCGGTCAATCGCTGTTATCGGTTCCGAAATCGCGAAGTTTAAAGCTTCTGGCTTTGGACTGTCAGGATCAACGGCTTTCAAGGTCGTGAAGACGGTTCCGATTGCGGTATCTTCTGTTACTTCAGCTCTTTGGATTTCTGGAGTGAAATAAGGTGGCTTATCGTTGCTATTTTCCACATGAATCATCAAAGTTGTTGTTCCTGTCAAACTTGGCGTTCCTAAAAAAAAATATGCAGCGTTTAGACAAACATAAAATTACTCAATTGTGTAATCAATTTAGATTCGAAAGTGAAAGTCCTTACCACCATCGAATGCAATTACTTCCACGTGATAAGTATTTCTTTCATCGTAGTCGAGTTTTCTAGAAACAGTGACAATTCCAGTTGTTTCGTTGATTGCAAAGTCATCGAATGCTCCTTTCTGAATTCTGTAAGTCAGTTCTGCATTTACACCACTGTCGGCATCAGTCGCCAATATTTCCTCGACGATGGACCCTTTTATAAAAATATTTCTTTTATATAAAATATTTTTTGTACTTGCTAAAACTGATAACTTAAAAGAAAGAACTTGTTAATACCTGGGGCGGATAATTCGGGGATACTAGCTGTGTAAAGATCATGAGGAAAGACAGGAGAGTTGTTGTTCACGTCACGAACAGTGATGTTTACGGTTGTATTGTCGGTAAAAGCTCCGTCGCTAGCTTGAACTGTAAGGGCAATCCAGTCCTGACTAGAATTCGTGACAGCAACAGGACCTTTGTTAGTGATAGATATTACGCCAGTATCCGGGTCGATCTTAAAGAGACCCTTTTCGTTACCATCAATGAGAGAATATGTAATTTTAGAGGTCTTGTCCTTGTCCCTTGCCTGAACTTTCAACTCAGGCTCAAATTTCTCTGCTCCTTCGTCTACAACTGCTCGATATTTCACTTGTTGAAAACGCGGGGGACTGTCGTTTGCATCAGAGAGAGCAATCTTCAAAGAAACACTTGTTGTTTGACCTTTACCATCATCATCAGTTGCCTAGAAGAATAAAAAAACAAATTTTAAATATTTTAATTTTCGATTGGAAATGAAAATTATAAAAATTTAAAACTAGAATCTTACTTTATAATTTAGGAAGTACTGAGATAGTTCCTCGTAATCAAGACAAGGTGAAGTTCCTGGTGTTGGACAGGGAGCGACTGTGATGCTACCTGTTTTTTTATCAACTGCAAAATGCTCAGAGCCTTGACCAATCAACTGGTAAACAATACCAGCAGCTCCAAACCTGTAAGATACCAATTATCTAAATTATCTATATTATCTAGAATTCTAGAATACCAATTTTATAATACAATTCAAACAGAGTAAATTAGCAATAATAGCAAATTAAAACGAATGAGATCAAAGTCTTACCGGCCACTGTCACGATCTTTAGCAGTAATTGTTGCAATTTGACTCCCAGGGACTGCAGTTTCAGAAACAAGAGCCGTGTAAGTTGGACTTGCAAATGAAGGCGCATTGTCATTAGCATCGATAATTCCGACAGTTACAGTGGCAGTCGATGAGAGCTTCGGATTGGTTTCTAGTTCTTCTGCTATCACCTGCGAAGAATTAAGCAAATAAATGGTTATAAATTTGGCTTCCTTTCTTCAGCAACGAATTAATGAAAGTTATATAACTATAACTCAAGAGGGCTAACAAGAAGTTTATTCAAGATCTGTTTTTCTCTCAAGGGATGGAAAATTAGAGAAGTCAAGCCAGAGGCGAGAAGTAATTATATTACAAATTGCTCACCAGAATGATAAACTTCCTCTGGTTGGGATTCTCGTAGTCTAGGGAGCCGTTGGTCACACGAATATTGACCGAGGTACTTCCGGTTGCTTGGGTTGGCTCGACGGCGAATGCACCAGTTATATCCTCTAATCGTAGAGAGAATACGGAATTTGAACCCTGAAAAAAGTAATTGGGAACACGGAAATTAAATTATGTTGTGCTGTATTTTTTAAAGCTGGACTAGCAAGTTTTCAAAATTAAGTTTGCGGAATGGATATTAAAGTTATAGAATAATTCAATTTGATTTGATTTGATTTAAAGAAGAAGGTTACCACATCAGGATCCTTGACAGTCATGTCCAAATGTGGAAGTGAAGTGCCATCGGGAACATTTTCCGGGATTTCGATTTTGTACTCTCGGTGATTGAAAGAAGGTGGCTCGTCATTGACGTCTTTAATAGTCACAGTGGCTTCCGCTGTTGAAACTGTCGACTCGTCGTTTCCTGGCATGCCGTCGATTACCTCTCGTGCCTTCACCGTCAGCGTCAGAACACCAGTCGAATCCTGCAAAGCTTCTCTATCCAGAGGTTTTGCTGTTCTCAGCTCACCAGTTGTAGAATCCAGAAGAAAGTATTCGAATGGATCTGTTAAAAATTGCAAAAATTAAAATAAAGTTGGAATTAGAAGCACCCAAATTTGATAAGTTAATCAGTTTCTTAATGATCTAAATACTTAAACCAAATAGCTTAATTTTTAACTTAAGATTTTTCGATTTAAGAAATGCAGTTTCTTTTCAGGAAGCTATCAGCAACTACTCGTTTTAAAAGCTGCAATTTCGAACTTTACAGAAGAAGATAAAGGAATCACATTAGAGAACAGAGGAGATTCTAAAATGCTACTTACTGGTGACGAGCTCGTAAACGATCTTCCTCGGCATGCCTCTATCACCATCCCTAGCTTTTACAGTCATGACCAAAGTACCAATTGGATCATCTTCACGGACCACTCCCGTCAACGAATCCAAAAACTCAGGTGGACTATTTTGTATATCAGCTACTTTGATCTCAACTCCAGTAGTTTTATTGTTTGTTCCATCCTAGTTTTACAAGAAAACAAATTTAATTATTCTTTCAACTACAAAGCATTTCATTCCATTCCTCGTTCCAGCTTTAATCGAAGTAGAGTAGCGCCATTTTAGCTTTTTTACTAGATGCTTCGGAAAAACTAAGAGAAAAAATAAAAGCAGTCTAAAGAAACTTGAAAGAAAGGTATAAGAAATGTCCCTTAAAATAAGTCTTCTTTGATGAAAGATTTTGAGTAAAAATCTCAAGAACTAATTAACTTGATGGTGACAATGGCTAGACTCATAATTAGAGATAAAGAAAATGTAGTGACAAGAGAATAAAGCTCCAAATGAAGTTGTTTTTCTGGGTAGCTAAATAGAGTCCAAAAAACGAAGTTGTGATAGCAATTAGTGTTCCAGGTATTATGAGGATTAATTAGTTCTGCCATTCGTTTGCATATACGCATCGTCTGCAATCAAGAAGTCGGAAGGAGGAAGAAGAAACAACCGAGCAATTTATATCAATTTCTGAGTTCCACTCACGCTCGCCATGAGAAGCAGCTGGTAGAAAGGTCTCTCCTTGTAGTCAAGAGGCTGTCGCAGAACGAGAGCACCCACGTACGTGTTTTCGCTTTTTTCCACATCTTTTATTCCAAACTTCACGCAAGCATCGGGAAACTGAAACATATCAAAGCCCAATAAAGTTTTATTCAATTTCTTCACACCTTTTCCTCCATTTCCGAATCAATGATCTAATATCACTCTATTCTCAGGCCTCAGCAGAAGAAAAGGGATATGGGAATCATTTTTAGAACAAATAGGGCTCTTTTGAACGAAGAAGCCTTTAAAAAATAATAATTCTATCTTAAAAAAGTGATGTTACCACATATCGAACACATTGTTGTCGAAAACCTGATTGGTTTAGAAATTGCGCGAACTGTATGAATATACCGAATTTGAAAACTATCTTCAGATTGTTTCCGTTGTCAAAACGATTTCTGTCATAGTATTTCAAGGAATTTTATGAAATTTATTGTTATTTTAAGAAATTTCAAGGGATTTTACCAGTTATTGGGGTTTTATAGAATCTTAAGAAATTTAAAAGGTTTTGGCGAAATGTTCTTAATTTTAAAATTTTCAGAAATGTTCAAGTATTTAACGAAATTTTCATGACGTTTTAAATAATTTTAATGAATATCAAGTGATTTTACGAAATTTAACGGAATTTTGTGAGATTTCATGGGGTTTTCAGGAATTTTATGAGATATGAGAGTTTATGGGATTATAAAGTAATTTTAGGGACTTTTAAGGGATTTTACGAAATTTTAAGTAATTTTAAGAGATTTTATGATATTTCATAGGATATTAAGTTATTTTA
>JAUESH010000020.1:9694839-9708280 GCA_032275165.1 Synergus magnus | reverse complement strand
ATTTCTAATAATTTTAAGGAATTTCAGGGGTTTTTCTGATATTTAAAAGATTTTATAGAATTTTTAAGGATTTCATTGAATTTCTAATAATTTTAATGGATTTTAAAGGATATAAAGGGATTTTAAATGTTATCGTAGAATTTTAAAGAATTTTAAGAGATTTCAACGAATTTTAAGGTATTTCGAAGTTTTTCGTGAAAGTTCAAAGGATTTCAAAAGGTTTCTGGGAGTTTTAAGGGATTTTAAAACTTGTTGTGGAATTTCGAGAAATTTAAAGAGATTTCAAAAGGTTTTTAAGAATTTCAATGGATTTTCACGAATTTGATCGGATTTCAAGAGATTTTATTGAGGGATTTCAAAAGATTTTGAAACAACAATGCACGCGAGATTTTCGAGACACTTCGTTACACCACTTTTTAAATTTATAAGTAATATAATATAAAAATAATAAAAGTTTGTACGTTTTTTTATTACAACTAAAGCTAAACTGTTTTTCATATCCCATTTTTAAATAATGATTTCAGATTCAACTAGATTTCCTAGAGAATCATCAAATAGTGATGTCCCCCTAAACATGTATTTTTCTACTTAAGCATCAAAGTCTGCCGAACTTTCAGTAGAAAAGGTAAGTTTTCACAGACCGGCGTTCATTTTTTTAGGCATCTCACTTGAAAACAAATAGAGAAACTGCATTATAGCCAGTTGATAAACGTTCCTTATCATTTTCTTTACGTTTCTCTGCTATATATGAACAATCAACTTTGATTTTAGTTTTTTAATGTGATCCCAGAAAATCTGAAATATGTTTCCAAGCTCCAAGTCAAGTGACTTATACATGGCCTTAATATTTCTCCGAAAAAAAAAACACGCAAAAGATCCTTCAATCTGCCATATTTTCTTGAAGCTTAATTCCCGCAAAAGCCTGACTCCGACAATATAGTTAAGAAGCGTTCTTCTGGAAGAAACCAGAGTAATTCATCCACGAGATATTTTAGGTTTTCCCGAAAAGAAATAAAACCCCAATCGTTATTAAGTTTAGCATCAAAAGAACAAAAAGACAAATTTTTCCATCTTTTTTCACATCTCTCAGTTTCAGTTTCTTGGATATGCGAAGCTTCTCAACTGAACCTTCCGGTTTTCCTTCCTATCTACAGGAAACCCTCCTTTTCCCGCTTGCATCCTCAGCTTCTATTCAGTAGATGTTTAAGACCTCGTTTCGGGAATTCTACGTTTAAATCTGAGACTCGAGATGGAGGAGAAAGGTTAATAAAAAAAGGAAAAAAATGAAAAGAATAAAATAAAATAAAAAATAGAGCCGCAAGAAGCAATATCGACGTTGACGGGAGGAAAAGACGATAAAACGGGAGTCTCACAAGTATGCTAAACTTACTTTTCCATAAATTTTTCTCCTCGTACAAAATAAGCATGCATCGCGAGGTTTACACAATATGTTCAGAAAAATATTTTCATAATTTTAAGTGAATGCGGTTTCACTGAATTCGAGTAAAGCTTGAATTTTCGTGGTGGAGAAATATCTCTGAAAAGGATTATTCAGGTGAAGATCTCCATAAATCATTTTCTCAAAAAGGGATTCCTATTTTACATATCTATGCATTCGCTTAAAACGAACGTGAATTTCTCGACTAAAGTGGATTGCAGACATCGGCATACAGTGCTATATTAACAGCGAATAGTGAAGTTACAAAGCTATTCGAATTAGCTAGAATCTCCAACAGACAGACCGAGTACTAGAGCTAGGAAAGAGGATAACGCTAGCGAGGTGGCAGTATTTACAGATACTTACCAGCACACGTGGCTACCAGCCAAACGGTTGCAAGAGCGATTCTCCACTCCGCGGTAAACCTGCGAACACAAAGACGTATTTCATTTCAAGAGGATTCGCTATTGCATGTGGAGTGAGCAATAAAATACTTTTCAGTTTTGAAGGCAAATAGTTTTTCACTGTTAGAGAATATTGGATAGCTGTAATATAATGATTCAGGACTTAAAAACTTTTTTTCCTCTAATTAAAATTCTTTTTGAACTAGTAGGTTTCCAATCATGAACAATTAGATGAAAAATTTAGAACGAAATATGTATTATACACCAAGGTGGAGACGAGAGGGACTTTTACGCGTATAATGTCCCTCCCCTGTGGCCCACACAATATTTTTCTAACATAAGTATAAGAGGAGTATTAATAATAGATAAATCTCTATATCTGGTTTAACCTACATATTCCGCATCCTCATAATTTTTTCGTAAATTCCACAAGATTGAGTTAAAAAGCTCAGTGGATGATTTTCTCTGCCAATAACTCTCATTGGTTCTCGTTGATGGGAGACATTTCCGATCGCTATCAATCCCAATACCGCAGAATGCGCCAGTATCGTTTTTCTCTCGGAAACTGAATTCGCGTATATTAATCGGAAACTTCTGATAATTCCATCATTGTCTTTTCGTTTTATTTTTTTATTTCATTATACGGTAGAGTATATTTATTAAAAAGGAGTTTAAAATCTCATACGAGAGCAAACAGTGAATCTCAATTACCAAGTCTATTGGCCCTTATCTATAGAGCCTGTAAATCCGTACTAAAACGCTAACCCGCTTTAAAGTGTAATTAATACGTCTGGGCTATTGGAACTGCTGGGTTTAATTTAGTATCGACCATGCAAAAGCTCGCAAAGTGTATTTACTTCCTGGCGAATTTGATGGTTTCGCCGATCCCGTATTTTTCACATTTCTCCTTAATTAACTAGACTTGAAATTGATAAATTCATTATTTTATCTTTTTTTAATTCTTTTCATTTTCTTCTTGAAGCTCTGAATATTTAATAGTATTACTAGTATAGGGTAATTTATTTGTATTTCTTTATTTAATATTTTTTTTAAATATCAATTAATCAGTATCGTCGTAAAAACAAAGCTCTCCGCACTTTGGATTTATTTCCTGCAATTAAAACGAGAGGTGAACAATATACCAGGGGATTTACGAACGATACTTTATCGAACTTTCGGTATTACGATTATTATGCGCGTTTTATGTCCGTACACAATGCCCGCTATTCATCTTTTAATAGCTTTCGAGGGTGTACTAATGATCTCGGAGACTTTTTTAATTTGAGGAAAATTGTGTGATTCGCGGAAACTAAAAACCATTTTCTTTCGACTGGACGAAAAAGCAGAGTGAGATTTTATGAATGGCGACAAATATAAGCACGAGTGAATAGACGTAATGTGCTACGTCGGGGGACCGAGAGACCAACGTTCATTAGTATAAAGCTTCGTTTAACTCGACTTATTTGACTTCACGAAACTCGAAGGCCTCTATTAACATCATGCTTCTTTTATTTTTCATGCAACTTTTGTGTCCATATTAAAACCGTAGTCGGGAGTGGAATAAAAATAACAGAGAGATGAGAAATCATGATTTCTGACACAATGGCTTTAAAATGAACTCGCCCTTTTTATTGGTAATAAACTTTTCTCCGGTAATAATATCGACCTTCTGAAAATACCGTGAAAATTAATTTTGGGAGATTGCATTTTATAATATATTAGGGTGAATACTTTAACTTAAGAAAAATGTATTACTGTGCATGATTGCACATCATCACAAATTACTGAAAAATTTAAGCGACTCTAGTTAGAATAATTTTAATTGGAGAATGTTGAATTGTAAATATTTAAAGAGCCAAAATGTCTGCTTATAGTTCAATTTACAAGCATGCAATATTAAAGCATTCTATTTTTATTTGCTTTACTAGCAAAGATATATTTTACAATAATATGCTTCGTCACATGAAATCTAATTATTATTTTCTTTTTTCTTTTTTTTTTTTTTTTTGTTAAAGCCACACCCTAGGCATGACCTAATCTCACTTTTATTTATTACCGAGCTCGAGAACACACTATAACTATACATAACTTACCCACCTCGTAGTAGTTGCAGATCTAATTTAGTAGCTAATTACAGTTTGAGTGAGAGAAGAGAGCAAACTTTGTAAAAGCGTACATACTATAAATATAAGAGAGATAGAGAAAGTGCTTGTTCAAAGTTGGTGCCATAGGAATTAACCCGATAAAATCTGTTAAAACAAAAATCTGGCAAATCGTATTATACACAATTTCCCTACTCTCAATAAATATTGTATATTTTACCAGTAAAAGATATCCGATAAAAAATAAAATGTCATTCTAACTTAAAAATTTAAGCTTTAAATCACAATTAGCCTCCCAAAACAAAATGTGGTTTTCGTACTCTGCATGTAATGCGAAAGTTTCACTTGCTCCTAGAAAGAAGCGCACTTCACTTTTCGTGAAGTAAATTAAATTTAAGTATGCTGACAGGAAAGTGGTAAATTATTTCCGTAGCTTAAACACTTTTTTCTCCAAATGAAAGTTTCAGCGTAAAATGTTACTTTACTAAAGAATTTCCAGATGAAAAAATACTAAGTTTGTGAGAATTGAAATGGATTTAAGACGTACAATTAAATTAAATTACAATTAAACAATATTAAAAGACTGGCTAAAGTATTAAAGTCCTTCGATATTTTTATAGAAATTTCAAACATTTTACAACAGAATATGCTATAAATATTGTAGAAAAGAATTTTTTAAAGATTTTTTTTAATAGCTACATTTATGGTCGCATGAACCATCGCATATATACTTTACTTCTATAGTTTCATGTTTCATGATAAACACTTTATTGCCCTTTTATGATACTGATATAATTTAATTAATATCCCAGAGTATTTACCGCAAAGTGATAAAATCTAGAAACATCAATTTGCATGAGAAAGTGGGGCAAACTTCATTCGAACCATGACATGGGTAATTAAAATAATTGGCCCTTCATATTAGCTTCGAAGTGTTAAAAAATCTTGAAAATAATGATTCGACAACTTGCATTATATTAAAATGAAGGAACATTTAGCAAAAAATAAAGTCAATAAAACGCAAAGCATGACATTACGTTTTACAATTATTTCGTAACGTACACGGAGAAAAAAGGTATGGTTGGGCCAACCATATGTATTGATAAATATGACACATCCATATTATATGGTTGCTGCAACCATAATATGGATGCTTCAACCATAGTATGGTTGCAGCAACCGTACTATGGTTGCAGCAACTGTATAATATGGATGTACCATATTTATCAATATATATGGTTGACCCAACCATACCTTTTTCTCCGTGTATATATAATTTTACGTCCAATATTTCGAAATCAAATAAAACTTGTATTGGACAACCGTTCACAGCAAATATTTGTTTTCTGCATCCATTGGTGTAAAACGAATAGGCATGTTGGAGTGAACAAACCACCGGAAATACCCCCAGAATGAAATTCACGTATGAATAATACGAAATGTATTTTCGCGTGATTGGCGATCGACAAATTTTTGTAATTTATGGCACGGAGGCCAGCGAATCTCTCATGGAAATATGATACAATTAAACACAACTGGGATTTAAAATTCATTATGAATATAAAAGAGATACTTGTCGATAATATTGTCAGGAAGAAATTGACGGATTTTATAGCGATGATTGGAAGAAAATTGTTTGAATTTTATCAGGAAAAATGGAATGAGTGATAGGGGAATTTGATAGGAGTAGGAATTACTTAATGATTGCGACAGTTGGAGATTCTTTTCAAATAGGAGGAGGAATAGATTATAAATAATTCGCGGACGTCGATTCTTTCCGCCAGTCAATACATCAATTTTGTGACCTGGACTGTAACGTGCACGCGGGTTCTAATATTCGTTCACCGATTCGATTCGGTCGCCCAGTCGATGCGGAAACGATATTTTCACCCTCTTTCAACCCCTTTTTCCTACCTTCCTATGATCTCCAACTAGAACACGATTCCCTCCGGGATATACAATTGAAGCTGTCAGCCACTAGCTATTTTTCTGCGTTGACCTCTCGATGCATCTTTGCAAAACTTCCAACAAAATTTCAGATTGGCTAGATTCCCTAAATTGACGAAAAGATCAATCCAGCTATGTTCACTTCGAGAAGTTATTTATTCAGTGTAACAAAATTGGAGAACATTTATTTACCAATAGATTTATTTTATAAAGAATTTTGTATACTTCTAATAAATTCTGCACACAATTCCCCCTTTGAAAATTTCGATGGAGCGTTTTTTATGGAAATCACATAGTACGGCCAGATTGGAATCGATTTCTGATTTAAAATAACTATCTGCTTCGATACTTTTGAAATTTGAATCCTACCAGGAATACATATATCGTTCCAATATTTTGGAATGAAAATAAGTGAATAAATTCCCATCTCTAATATCTTTGAAATTTCATAAGCTATCTGACTATCAAAAAGTCGAAATTTAGCACTGGAGAATATACTCGCAAATATTCCCTTAAAAATAAGTTAGAAGATCATTGTCAAGCGAATTTCACAAGACGGCCCTTAAAACTTGGAAACCTTTCTACAAATATGAAGAACGCCGTGTTCTCTTATGACTTTAATAGAAAAGTTGAAATCTACAGGAAACGGACTATCAAGTTTCCTTGATAACACCGGTCGTGTTGAGAGTTGGAATAAAAGTTCCATAGCAGCGCAAGGGGCAGAATAAAAGTTCAAAACGATTCTCGACGTCGTGAGGCTCTGAAAAATCCACATTGCCGCTGCTTGTCTCCCGGTACTTTTCACCTGGGTAACTTTCGAAATCTACAACAACCCTGAACTCTAACAGGCCTCCAGAACCATTGTCGGTTATTACAAAACTTTTGCCAACGATTCGAGCCACTAACTACTGACATCATCAAAGTTCAAAGCGTAAATTTCACCAGGAGTTCACAATGAAAAGTGAAAATCTCTTTTATGTAATTAAAAAAAATCATCACAAAAAGAAAGATCCTTATTTTTTTTTAGAGAACTTACTTTGATATTGATTTTCTACTTTTTACCATTCAATTCGAAAAGTTATTAGGTTCTCCCAAGTTAGCATTAGTGACAGTGAAAGGGAAGTACCGATTTGCGATTGGCATCCAATTTCAGTCGATAATGTCCACTTTAATGGATCTATGTGCCGACATTTTCCGATCACAACTTTCCTGACCAGACAAAAGGTTCGAAAAACCTCCCTTTAACGACGTCGTTAAAAAAAGAGGGCTCTTTACTCTGCAAAATAAAAGTTTTAAATCCTGTCATTGCTCGAAACGCAAATGATAAAACTCTACCCATGTTGGCTGCTGAATGTAATAAAAGTGCATTAGATGCTTAAAAAGGCTGTAAATTCCTGACTTCTTCCCAACTTTCGAAATACATCTCCGCCATAGTAGAAATCCCTATTTAGTTTAATGTAGAAATTTAAATATTCTATTATGGATATAGAACATTGAATGAAATCTTAAAATGTTTGAGTATTTCTATAAAGCGCTCAACTCAGAAAGTCAATTTTGACGCAAAATAGCTCTCTGTTTGTTCAGAAATTCTATACGCCGAGTTAGGTGCACTTTTTTTGGAACAGGTACTTCTTGAGAACTTTATTCCACCGTCTATTGAAAAATTCTATGCATTTCTGACTCTAGGCGAAAGCGACGTGCTATGCGAGGTACATACATAGCATTTTCTCGATTGTACGTTCTATGAACAAACCATGGTTGGTATTTCATTTCGTATTTTATTGTGCATCAAAAATAACGAAATAAGCTAATAATATTATTGTTAAATAACTTCATATATTATTATAATGATTTTATGAAAGAAAAAAATATACCAGAACCAAGTAAAGAAGTTTTGCATCACAAGAAATAGGAAATACTCAAGATAAAAGGGCTTCAATTACAAAAAGCTGTAAAATTAGAAATTTAAAAGTTTAAGATTTATTTAGAAATAATTTCTTTTTAAAACGACAGGATGTTGTAACTGTAATATCTTTTCAAACGGTACGTTATCGCGTGACCGGAACTGAATTATGCATTCCTCTAAATACGGAGTGCTAAGGCGTTAACCTACTCCTTAATATATCTGTCTACAATTTTATGTTTTAAAAAATTTTAAATAATTTTTCTTGTGTGTGTAAATACTGAGTCTCAAAATAATGACGTTAAAACTTTGCCTCTATAAAAATTATTCTCTGCTCGTAAAGGTTTTTAAAATCAGGATCATAAATTGTGTATCATGGCGATTTTTCTTTTTTCTACTTTATCCTATACTTAAAAGTCGCCTGTAGCAAAAAGGTGGTGGGTCATTATAAGTTAACGATAATCGTCTTAGTATAAGAGCAGAAATGGGGTGGAGACAGTTTTCGAGGGACAAAGTTGAGGTTCGAAACTACAAAGTTTAGCTTTTCATTCCTGGCTTCCTCCAAACCCTTTCCATCGACAGTCTGAGAGGAAGAGAAAGAGATGACGGAACGGAGGTTGGATGAGGACTAGTTGGAGGTTTCTTAGACTCTTAGAGGAAATCCAAGGAAACTCTGGAAAAGCATTTCCGCGACCCCTGGAAAATTCGTTATCGAGAATCGAAGAGTTTGTGTGTACGTGCACGTACTTTAATAAGATAAGTACGATAATGGAACTGAGAGAGAGGTGGAGAGAAAGAGAGAGAAAGGAGACAAAACGAGAAAGGTGGAAACCGAGGGGGAAATAGTGAAAGAAAAGGGTAAGTTTGGATTAATTTTCTGCATTTCCCTGGATATTTATTTCCTCGTTTCTCCTTTCATATCGAATGCATTTTACACGAAAGGCATTCTTCCTTTAAATTACAAAACTCTGATGAAAAAAATTCCTTTGCGTAAAGCACCAAGTAAATTATAGCTTAAAAGGAAAGTCTTCAAGGATAAAACTTAAATTTCCCTTATGATAATTATCTTCGTGTTCTTAAGCACAAAAGCCTTTTGTGTGTAAGAGCTTTATATAACTATAGAGAAAATTATAAAGAAGAAAGTTGAATTTAATTCTTCAATTTAAGTCAATTAAAGAAAGAGGAAAGTAAAAATTTATAAGGCTAAGTGACTTCTTTATTAAAGAGGTCACTTTTTCTTTAATTTTGATGAGGAAGGCTTAAATCTGCGAGTTTTATCTCTAATTTCAAATCTCGACTCAAATATTAAGTCTCAAGACGTCGCGAAGACATTTACGAGTTACCGGAAATTCACGGGAAATCAGTCCTGTACAAAAGGGAGAGGAAATCGGCTAGAACGGTTGATAAAGTCTAGAAATACGAAGACAATGGAAGCACCGAGTCCAATATAGGAAGCCGGGGAAAATGAACATTGAACACGGGTCGGTACAAAGAGGAATTTATTTCTGGAGCTTACGTCTTCCTTTCTATGTAAATTAAAAAAAAAACTTTATCAACATGATCTTTCTCGTTGAGAGAAATTGTTTTCAGAGTGATAAAATTTATGAAGAAAACCAATGATTCAATCCGGAAACATAGATCAAGAAACCGATTTTTATCTCTTCAGAATGTGTATTGCAAACAAAATAAGTGAAATAAATCGAAGTAGTTTTTATTATTATTTTCGTTAAATATACTTTTAAGTTGTTTCAATTATAATAATAAATAATAATAATCCCAATAATGATCTTTTTTATTCTTCAGCAATTATTTAGAATAAAACTTAGGGTACCAACTTTGCTAACACATACTTCTATAGCTCAGGGACGTCTGAACTTCATCATTTTTATGGCGTAATGTATCACTCGAGTGTGACAAATTTCGAGATAGTGATATAGCATTGCTACTTTTTTCCCCTCTTTAAAAACTGGTATCCAAGTGACAGAATTATTGCAATAGAAAACGTGTAGAAATTTCCTAAACTGTTTGTAATTTTGCTGGCACAAATTTAAATAAATCTAAATCAATATTTAAATTGCATTATTTCATATGCGTATTAAAATTTTATACAGAGAGAGAGAAGCCTCATTAAATAAATGAGGTGAAATTTCCATCCAATTCAACAACTACTAAGTTTTTCAATTATAGAAAATTAATTGTCACCTCTTTTTTGCTCATCGTTCTCTTTCTCCTTTCATTTGGCACACTGCAAGAAAGATTTGTTTGTTTTCTTTTTACCAGGAAATATATTGCAGGTCCAACAAGTTTTTCTCTTTTTGAGACACATTTACGAACTTGCAATTCAAGGAACACAATTTCGCATTTACAAGGACGCTCTTTTTAAAAACAAAAATACAATAAACTTTCAAATATATACAGCTATTCAATTTATCTTTTATTGAATTAAGGGCATGTGGTAATTATCACAAAAGCAAATTTAGTTTCCCCAACTTTACGCTCTCAATAATAAATATTTTTTCCTAAAATTAGATCATTTACTTCCTTCTCATACAGACCGAGGTGTATGGCCTAGTTTTAGGAAAAAATATTTATTACTGCGAGCGTAAAGTTGGAGAAATAAAATTGCTCTTATAAAATGTCACATGTCCTTAATCAAATATTGTTAGGGAATATTCAACTGTAATAGTATCAGGAAGCCGACATTTTGTGATATTTCATACAATTTAAAACAGAGTAAAAGCTCAATAACTTTAAATTGTTCCTCAGCATGATAAAATCATTAATCATAAAAAAGCAAAAAGCTCACTAAAAGTTCCCTCATTTATGAAAATCTCTTGCCATTATTTTTAACGATCATAACAGAAGCTGTGCTCAGACAAAAGGCAATAATTAAAGTTTATGGGCGATTTGAATTATGATTGTATAGCTTTTGCAGAAGTTTCCACAGAATATCCTTTTGTTTAAGTTGCATAATGTCCGAGTGCTATGCATAGAAAATGATACGCATCACCTATCTTCAGACCTTCTTTGTCCTTCTGCAAAGTTCCATCTGAATCGCTTCCAACTCTGGAAGTTCTTGTTGATTTTTCATTTAGACTTTCATCTTAAAGATGTTTTACTCGTGGAACTTTTCGTTCAGAGTTAAGGAAAGTACAAGAGTGAAAAATGATTATAAGAGGAGAGGAGAAAATTGTTGTATAAGTATGGGTGAATTTCTGGTGAGACAAAGGGTGATTTAAATTAAATGCCCAGCTTTTCTCTCTTCACGCCTCCACTCATCCTTTTAACTTCGGTTAGAGCCTCTCCTTATTTTTGCTTCTCTTTTTTTCACTTTTTTCTCTCCACTCTCTTTTTTCCTAATTTTTCTCTTCTCATTTTCTTCCCTCCATTCTTTTCTTTCCTTTTTTCATTTCTTTACAACCCCTTTCCTGTGCTTTTGCAGCACCGTATCAAGAAATTACGGTTCCCTGGTTCTCCACTTTCATCCACTTTCATTATACTCGTGCAGGCAGAATTCATTCTAAATCTTAAAGGCACGGCATATCCAGCTGGCAAGTCGGTGTAAATTACAAAATTCTTCTGGCAAGCGAAATTATCCGTGAAGCATAGCTCTGATGTTAGCCCCAAAGGCAGGAAGGAATAAAGGAAGGAAGGAAGAAAAGGGAGAAAGGAAAGCATCCCAGACTGTACTGGCAAAGAGAAATAGCAGAGATGATGATGGTGGAAAAGAAAAACAAGGAATTTTAAGCTTGTTGGAATTTTTATATAAGCATTTTAACCTGAATTTCATCATTGGTATATACTTGGATTTTCCGTACAAAAATTTTTTTTCTAGAAAGGACATGTATTCGGCCACTTCATTCGTGACCTTGCAGCTAATTTTATATAGTTCGCTAACCTTATTGGTCAATAAGTCATTTGGCGCGCGGATTTGCATTATCATTTCAGTATCTATATAGACGAAACTAATAAACTAAAATATCATGGTAAATACAAGCAAAAATAATATGTAATAGGAAAATAAGGAAATGTATTCTCTCTTTTCTTTATGTCGAGTTCATTCGCTAAAGGAATTTTTTTTAAATTCTCTGCATAGGGAAACAAGAAAGAGCAAATAAAAGGAGAAAGGAGGAACTAGAGAGTTGTAATGCAAAATTAAAATGTATTTGCAATGTTTTCTCTGTTCTTTTGCTGAAAAAGTATTAGATTCCTATTTCCAATTTATACAGTTTCCCGACCATGAAAGCATTTCGTATTTATAATGAATAAAAAATACATAGTCTGAGGCTTCTAATAAAAATTGAATTACAGTGAATCATTTCGAAAGACCTTGCAAAAGGAAAAAGAGAATTCGCCTTAGGCTTTATAATATAGAAATCGAATACATAATTCTCAGTTACATAAATAAAGGCAGACTTTTATTGGAGGAATAAATGCAAAGAATAAAACCCTCCAATTTTTCTCCTTCCTTAAACAAAAGTAACTAATAGAGAGAATGTAGAAGGAGAAGTACAATGTAAACAGACTCTATACAGACGGTTAAAAATGTCCGATACTAAATCCCGAAAGCTAAGGTACCACCTAAGTAATGACTTTTTCCCAGGGAAAGAAAGGATTTTTACCGAGTTCTAAAAGAAAGGAGCCACCCTCGTTTTATCGATAATGGAAGCGAAGGAGAAAGAGGAAAAGGATATCGGATTTTCTTCTTAATAAGGTGGCGGGGTATAGTGCTAGCAGCTAGTGTGATATACTTTCAAGGCGTTTCGTTACTTGGAAATTGAAACCATTATTTAAGCAGCAATAACCCCGTAATATTCCAAGCTCCTTGCTCCTCGACCCCTTTTGCCCCCATTACGAATTGCACGAATTTATGTATAATAAGGCGACTCTAGGCATTAAAGAGAAATTATTAATCCTCGCGGGAAAGCTTGCACAGCTCGGAAAACAATAAATTGAGAGGAGAATCATTGGAATTACTTGAAACTTGAACCATAATTTTACTGCAGCAGTTTTATTTATAGGTTTCGTCCATAATTCTCAATTTGAAACTTTTGAAACTTTGGGGATTAACTTATTCTTTTTTACAAATACTTATTCAAAGTTAGTACGGTAAATATATTTTATTGGGGGATTATTAAAGATAATTTTCCACGTTTCAAAATCTGTTGTAGGTGGTGGGGTTTTTGGTTTTTAAGTCGATTTTGTGATTTTTTTAGTGTGATTTCCATAGGGAGTGGTTTTTAGGGGTGACACCGAGTGTTCCCACCCCCACTATTATATTGTGAATCATTAAAGAGAATTTTCCGCGTTTAAAAATCCGTTGTAGGTGATGGGATTTTTTGCTTTTTTAAGGCGATTTTGTGATTTTCGAAAATTCGTTTATCATTAGGGGTGGTTTATCACGCCCGTAATTAAAAAGTTGTGGATTTTTTTGCATATAATGTGTTTTTAGGTCACCACGAACTATTCCCACCGGAAAAGAAAAAAAAACATTTTATTCATGGTTCATTTGAACGTTCAGAACATTTCAGTCGTGATAACAAATTATAAGCTTTCTGTTAGAAACACTTTTAAAAATGTTTGTAAAATTAATATACTTTTAATATACGAAAGTATATTAATTTTAATATACATGTATCGAACATTA
>JAUESH010000020.1:9667674-9679985 GCA_032275165.1 Synergus magnus | reverse complement strand
CCAAAAGTGACATTCTAGTTTATTAAAATTTCGCAAACTTTTTCCATTTTTTGGATCAGTTATTTTTTCCGTGTACTAATTTTAAATAATACTACATAAGATTTTCCGTGGAACCGCCATTCAACATATTATATTTAAAAATTTGAAGCAGAGGTAAAACCTTATTCATCTTTAGTCTTCACATTGCGTTTTCTAAACTGGAAGCTGAATGATATTCTGAATAAGTTTGCATAAACTTTTCACATCTAAGAAGCTATTTCCAAGAAAGGTGTATCTACCTTAATGTTTTCTCTTGTGATATTCATTGCATGTACATTTTCCAACCATTTAAACACATATGAGGAAAGACTTTCATCATCGTATCAAAAGAAATCTCTTGGATATAAAGGGCTGCCTGTTCACGACTCTTTTTACGCCAGAGTATAGAAAACCGTCAGTTCGCAAGGAAAAACTGAGAAAAGCACTAACCTGCTTTTTATATTATGTCTATGCACTTTTTCCAACGCGATAATTTCTTTGATAAACTTAATTCAGTCTGTATATTATCTTTGGCTAAAGGAAACCCTACAACATCCAATTATATGAATATTCCTCTCGCAGGGAACCTTCAACTCAAATACCTAGTATGGGAATAATTATTAGAGATTATAGTGTGCATTTCCTTCGTGGGTACATTTAACCGGAAATTGAGTAAGTACTTAATGTTTTACTGGAGTTATAAGAGTAGTTGCACGTATTATGGTAAGCACTTCTCCACTTCTCCATTTCACTAACTACTAACTATTATACTTGGAAACATGGCAAACCAAAGTAGTTTCATCTGTTTGTAAAAAAAATTGTATAATCTGTAAATGTATTTTCCTACTATATATGTATATAGTTAGTAAAAAACAAATAGTTTTTTAATAGATTTTTGAGTGCATGCAAAAAAAGATAAAGATTTTGTGAAACAACGAAAGGTATAGGTATAATGAGGTATAATAAATAAAAAAAAAAATAAACAGGTATGAATGCATCACGAGAGGGCGTCTCGGTGAGTTCCCTCTTTTCTTTCTTGAAGAGGTTGGTGCTCTTCTTCAGAACCGGTTTTGTCTATACTCGCAGACAAAGTGAGCCACTCCGTGCATGCCATTCTTTTTTTTCCATAGAACATGTCACGTCATCAGCACTAGTGGTACAGTCCCAACTTCTAAAGTTTTTCGGAAATATTTACCGTTCAGGTTTTTAATTCTGTAATTTTCATTGTAATTTTGAATAGAATTCTCAAACATATGGAGTCTTAAACCATATTACAATCAGAGAGAAAATTCAATTGGAAATTGCATGTAAACGTGAATACATCACAAATATTTGTAACGAGCCAAGCTTTATTTCGTCTAATTTCAATAATCAACTGGTTAATTGAATTTAGATTCTGAATTCAAAATGGCTTATTCCACATATCATGTTTCTAATTTTGCATTGCAATTCCAATTGTTCTATCAATAATGCAGAACATTTTCGCTGAGAGGAGCATACATGCCATCATAATGGAACGAACTACAGTAAATTTGGATGCACATGAATAGGTGATGGTTCATTTACAGCAATAGAAGCCGGTTGCAGCTAATTTTCCTGAACTTCAAATTGAAATTAAGCTTGCCGCAACAAAGCTCGGTGGTAGAAAACTTGTTTAAAGCTTAAATTTAAGTATATAACTTAAATCTAATGAGCCAATCGAAATATAATTAGAGCACTTAAGTGGGACTTATAAGACAAGTGTCACTATATGATTATCGAAAATGCTAACGATAATTAGCTGTTAGCATGGAGCAGACGCTTGAGCGATTTATATGGTGAAGTTGTTGTCGGATATTAGAGGAGAAGTGGAGTTTCAAACAACCATTAATCAATTAGCTTCCACATAGCATAAGAAGAAAAAAGTGCTGCTTTCGTTGTAGGTGACATTGCAGAAACTTTCACTTTTTAATCATATTCAATTAATTTAATTGGTCAGGAGTATGGATTATTATTATACTTTTGCACCCAAAACTATACTTGACAAGACTTATTCAATTGCTGTTGATAACTATAAAGAACATAATTCACTTTTCCTTTTGTAATACGATTTCCTGTTTTTACTTGCTTTGACCCAGATTCTGCAATAAATACATTGTTTCAGTTCCATCAAGCACATTTAATAATCCTGCGTTTGTCAATTAACGTTCAAAGCGAGCTAAAGGATTATTGATTCTCGTGAAGTGGCTTCTAACAAGACACATGTGCGATGTCATATCTATAACCACTTATATTTTTCCTTCAAGAATATTTTTATTTATGTTTAAGTATAGTAATCACTTGAGTATCTGAGAGTATAAATTCCCGAGAGTAATCAGTTATTTACATTTTGATAAACCGTGTAATCATGCCAAGAAGTGAAGAGCACTAAACTGAATTTAGAAAGATACTTAATCAAAGCTATACGTATGTACAATATCGCACATTGATTTTGGATTAAAAGGGGATTTTATCTCGCAATATTCCATCGTCGTTAAAATATATTTTAAATGACTAGAAAGTTCTAAACGTTCAAATGAACGAATTTTTATCATTTAAATGTTCAAAACTTCTAGTACATGATTTTAGAATTTAAATGAAGGGCATTACCACGATACAGCGATTAATTTAAACAGGGTTGAAGGCAACTAAATAAAAATAAAGTGAATAAGCAAAGTGCAAAGTAAAAGTCAAGGAAGAGTTGTTTTAAGTTTTCACTGAATATTTTTTATGCGAATGTCATGAATCCGCTATCTTCGGTTGAACACCGATCATAACTTTCCCGTAAAGCATAAAACAGTCAATTGATCCCAGCAACTCGAGTAAGTCGAGATTTCGGTAAGCAGGATTATCGAAACGGGCCTACTGCAAATTCCTGTATAGGAAATCCATCTAGAATACGGAACGTAAATGGATGTGGGTAGAAAGGGCGTACGTGTACTGTAGCCATACACTCGATTGGATAGTGCCAGAGCAATTTAATGCCAGCAAACACCGACAGTTTAAATTTCATTCCGGTGATTACGCGCTACTGGCCGTAATCCACCAAGAATAAGGCATTTCTCACGGGGTCGTTGGTGGTTACACTCTTCCACTAATATAACTTGACTCTAGTACGCATTACAATAAACTTCTCTAATTTCGGAAGAACAGAAGGTCTTCTAATTAGAAAATATATTTCCTCTTTATAGAAAAAAGTAGTAATATTAACTAAAATACCCAACTTGTTTTTCCAAAAGAGTAAACAAAAGTTTCAATGCAAATGCTTTTCGCGTTTGAATTTCCTCCTCTACATTTTTCGCTTCGATAAAAATAAATATTCCGTTAAAATATCCATCAATGTTTGCGAATGATTTGCAATATACATCAATATTTCGAAAAAATGTGCGAAATTATGTATTCAATACACGAATGTTGTGTGCAGAAACGTTGCGATGTTCCATATCGATACCTCGGAATATTCTATATTAAAAATTAAAATTTTTAATCGGAAAAATAATAATTTAATCCTTTTCGTTATTAATGATATTTTCCTGTCTTTAATTCGTTTTTGGCAAGCATGAGTAATTATATAAAGACAAATATTTTCCATAATTAGCGTATATGATTGCAAGGTAAATATAGTGTTTCATGAAAATTATTCTTACTATAATGCTGTAGTTTTCTGTTTCTATAAAATAGAGAGAATACATTTTCTGACATTGCTTTCTCAAATATGTAAAATCACAATGCATAAAACAACAATAGCTCTACTCAAGCCTGCAAGAATAAAGGCAAATTTTGCAGGGAATATATTTCACTGTGGTCAGTCGCAGTGGAGGAAAATTCAATCGATTGCACTTTTTTTTTCTTTTTTCACTGTGTCAGACTACTATGCGCGAAATTTATTCTGCAGCACTCTTTCACTTGTTCTAGTCATGTTCAAATATAGGCATGTTCTGAATATTTTATACAATTTACATTTCACGATAATGAATAAAGCGAAGATTGAAATTGAGATTTTACAATTGAAACACCGCATCCTAGGAAGAAATATAAAATTTTTTGTTCCGAGCGCAAACGGATCCTGACAATGTAAAAAATCATAAATTTAAAAATATTTTTGATACTATGCAAGCAAAGAAATTACTTGAAATAAATGTCCAAAAATGAAAGTTCAAAAAAAATTTCAAAAGGGGTGAGAAGCCATTGTGCTCGGACCAAGAAATTTTATATCCTCTTTTACGATGTGGCGTTCAATTATTTAATGAGAGCTGACTGGTACATTTGAAGCAAAAATGACCCGTGTGGAAAAATTTCATGGAAAGTCTCGCAATCTAACAGCAAAATGAATCCAGTTTTTCATCAAACCTCCGTATCAATTTATCGTTTTTAATATAGCCTTTTTGATGAGATTTACTTATGATTTTATGATTCCCAACAATCTGCCCTGAAATGTGCGTCACGAGTCATTTGAGTTAAGTCTGCATTGCGGCTACGTAGATTAGATCTATCTCAGGCACGCGTAATGTAGCACCTACACGATCCCATTGTGGCAAAAAATATTACGAAATGAGTTTCTCTAGGTCGACATATGTACTACGATATACTTTCTCGCGAAGTTGATGTCCGATTGCGTCAACCTATAAGTAACCGCATTTGTTACACCGTATTTAGTTATAACTTTTTTGTTTCTAAATAATTTTAACCATATTTGTTCTCATATCGGCCTCGTCTCGAGCCCAAGTTCTATTCGATATTATATCACTTTCTCGACATCTTCGATTCCCTTTTCTACGTCTGGTATTGTTCAATAAACTATATTTTTATCAAACAAGCAGTGAATAACTATTTATTTTCACCCTAAAAACAACCTTGTTTTTTTCATAAATATGATTGCTTTCCAATTGCAATTGTTCCGTCCAGTTAAAAATTGAAACAACAGTAAAATTCAATATTTCTCGATGTAACTGTTAAATTCTACAATTTAATTTAAAGGTTTTCAGTTTCAAAATTTTAAATGATCTAATTTGAACAGATTCAATATTGTTTTCAATTTAAAATGATTAAACTATTGAATGATTTATGTATTCTGAAATTTTCCAATATCAAACAATTTAAATTTGAAATCAAAAAATTTTTAAAGTTCGAGAACATGCTGTTAATAATTAGCAGATTAATATCGAAACTATATTTCTGAATTATATTTTCAATAAATTAGTGCATACTTTCAAATCAATTTCATGGCACTGGAATTTTGATGGAATTAACTTCTTCTCGGCGTATTTTAAGAAAGAAAAGTTCAAGAAAAAATATATTACACGAGATGACAACATTTCAAGGATATTTTTCACGACAGAGATATATTTTCAACCTTCTGTACATAAAAGAATCAGAGCCACAGCAATTTTTCAGAGGTCGCATGTAATCAGACAGCTCAAGTATATATGAATGCATTGGGTTCAGTTAGATTGTACAGATGCTTATACAGAGCTTCGTTTCTGGGATTCTATATAAAAGCACTCTTTTTAGGAGAATGAAATTCCAATTAGAATAAAAATCTACCTCGTCGAACGGCTTTCTACATCACGATACTTGGAGCATAAAACGTGTCTTGCATACCGACACAGACGATTCGTCCTACGGGCAAAAGTATTCCAAGTGCAGCCTAATCTGCGCGATTTACTTTCTACAGAAAAGACCGTAAAATCGACTATCATTTTTCCACTATTCTCTCTCTAATTAATTACCTCTAACTTCTAGCTAACTGCATTAGTTGCTGAAGAATCCGATCCAAATTCATCTCTATAATAATTATGAATTGCAAGAGTATATATCCTAATTTTTAATTAACTGATAAGGATTTTTCTAGCAATAAAATGCCAATCTAGAAAATGTTTTGTGATGTATAATTGACTTTTTCCTACAACAATTATTCTCTTTCACATTTTCTGGGTTCAAATGAGGTAATTTAAGCCAACGCTCTGTTGAAATGAAGAAATGTGAGTTTGTAATCATAAAGGCAGAATCCCAAGCCACCGGCTAATGATTTTCCCTCTTTACATAGAAACGCGCGTAAAGGGAGACGATAAAATTATAAAAACATGCTTAGCTGGTACAGCAAAAGGGATTGAAAGCACGTACACGTACAGTATTTAGAGACGCGCATTTTCGACAAAGTGTATGCCTATGTTCGTCGCAAACTCATAAATGCCTTGAGCAACCAAAAAGCAGGATTTTCCATTACTGCGCAGAAACTTTAGAAAAAGATAATAAAGTACAACATGCACTATCCCCATAAAGTGAAACCATTGTCTAAAGCCCTCGAGACATGCATATCATCTTTTAATTTTCTACGCAACAGAACGTAAAAGTTAATACTTAAAAATCCCCATTTTATCTTCTAAAGGATATAACTAATTCTCTGCGATATAAGTCAAGATAAAGCTGATATCAATTCTTTAAAAAAGAGATTATATAAAAAAAGCGTGTATTTTCATGAATACATAACATGAGGAATTTTACAGATTACAATTTCATTTATAGTTCAAAAAGGTAGATCTTACAGCGCGACCATTTTTTGTATGGTTTAAATTGTATTAGGTTTAAGTACAGATTTAAACAGTAAAATCAAGCTTTAAACCGTAAACGAAGTTGTAAAACTGTAACTCGTGTAAAATGCACATTTTCGCTCTTGCAGTTTGTATAATCCCTGTGAAGTTGCACCCCCAATATTAAAAATTAGAAATTTTTTATAGAAGTCTGAGACTCTCCTCAATATAGTTCTAGAGTTTCTGATAGGTTTTAGCAATAGTTCTGGCCTTTAAAGGGCCAAAAAATTGATTTTTAAAAATGGGGGGCTAATTTGACGCTTCCCCTCACTTTTGAAAAAGTGAACTTTTTTCAGTTCTGAAAAAAGTTCTGAAAAAAGAAAAGAGTTCTGAGTAGATTTAGCATAGTTCTAGAGTTCCTGATGCTTTTCGAAAATAGTTTTGGCGAATTTCACCCCAAAACAAATTTTTGAAAAAAATACAATTCCCCCCACTTTTTCGGAAACCATTTTTTTGTTATGCCATCTTTTTTAGTCGAAAGAATTCTAGAGTTCTACAAAAAAGAATTTTCGAAAAATTCAAAATTCCAACAGTTACAGCGTTTTGAAAATTGTAACATCCTAGGAAATTTTTCGTCAAAAGATCCAGGAGTTCTGATCAGAGTTCCATTTCCCACCAGAAGAGTTCTATCGAAAAGCCGTCTATCATTTTTCGATCAACTCAAAATCCAAAAATCTACGGAACTTTAAAGATACCCAAAACAAGTACGATTTTGGAAATCGAAAGAGTTCCAAGAGTTCTGATCGGTGTTCCAGTTCCCCCCCGGAAAAGTTCTACAAAAAACTTATAACATTTTTTGATAAACCCAAAATATTAAAAATGACAGTTCTCACAAGAAATAAAAAATTAAAGAATTTCAAAATTTTTACATTTCCAGGAATTCGTTTGTTGAAAGAATGATTATCCTTAAAAATTGTATTATAGTTCTCACCAGAAACAAAAAATTAAAGAATTTCAAGATTTTTACATTTCCAGGAATTTGTTTGTTGAAAGAATTATTATCCTAGAAAATTGTATTTAATTAAATAATGAGATATGACAAGACGCAGACCTATAGTTTCTTTTAGAACTCTTCTCAACTATAACCATAAATGTGCTGATTAGAATACCTGAAACTTGTAAAATTTTGAGAATCAAACATTTTTGTTTTCTTGCAAAAAATAAGCAGTTCGAAAAATATTATATGGCTTTTCCATAGAACTCTTTTTTTTTTTGGGGGGGGGGACAGAACTCTCATCAGAACTCCTGGAACTCTCAAAATTTTGGAATCCGAAATTTTCGGGTATCTTTAAAGTCCTGTAGTTTTTTGGATTTTGAGTTGATCGAAGAGTGGTATAGGACTTTTCGATAGAACTCTTCTGGTGGGAAATGGAACTCTGATCAGAACTCCTGGATCTTTTGACGAAAAATTTCCTAGGATGTTACAATTTTCAAAACGCTGTAACTGTTGGAATTTTGAATTTTTCGAAAATTCTTTTTTTTTTAATTCTAGAGCTCTTTCGACTAAAAAAGATGGCATAACAAAAAAATGATTTCCGAAAAAGTGGGGGGAATTGTATTTTTTTTTTAAATTAGTTTTGGGATGAAATTCGTCGGAACTATTTTCGAAAAGCTTCAGGAACTCTAGAACTATGCTAAATCAAAGCTAAACAGTCAAGACATGCTGTATGATTCTGAATACGGTCTAATATAGCCAATTTGTGTTTCTGAGTAGACGAAAATTGGGACCTGATTAGATCGATTCCATTTCCGGAATATAAAGGATGGGAACCCGATCGAAGATACGTTTCTGAGACTCGACGACATCGATGCCTGGCTCTATGGATATCAAGTATGTAGTACATACGTTCTACGTGATCAAGTGTCTGTGCATGTAGATAGTACTCGCACGTAAGCGCGTATCTTGTCCCTCCTTATACTGTGCTCGACAGTATGGGGGAGAAGCAGCGTTAGGTTAACGGTTATTCAAAGCAAAAGAATTTATGAAAAAGAATAAACGAAGTCAGAAATTATAGACATTCAAAATCTCAACGACATATTAATTAAATATGATTCATGAAACAGTGCAAAATCATTCACGAAATACTGTAATTATCAACAACTGATAAGCATTTGAAAAATCAGTACTCTATAAAAATATTGTAAATTATAGAGACTCCATATGGTAAGAAATTCCTTTTAAGTGACCTTAGTCAACTCTCAGGATATCGATATAACTCCTTTATATTCGATGCATTGGCAAAGAAATTACCATTCCAGAGTCATTAACATATAGACACAAGAAATCCTTGCACATCAGTATTTAAAAATAAATACCTCTAGGATAAATATAAATAGACAATGCTTTCACATAATTCATGGAAAGAAACATTCCACCTTCACAATCAGAGTGTCTAGTGATCAGGCAATTTCAAATTCCCGGGTTATTTCCGATTTTCTCCTGGTTTTTTTCCGGTCAAATTTTAGTTTCCTCCGACCAATTTATAGATGTCTTTTTGCGATTTTTGAAAGTCAACGTATAAATAGAAATAGAAATTTTAACATAATATAAAAAATAGAAAAAAAGTAGTATAGTAGAAAAAGTAGAAAAGACCATTTTTCGATAAAATAGAAAAAATTTCCGGTCCTAAATAAAATTCCCGGGTTTTTCCCGGTTTCCTGGTCCGGTAGATACCCTGACAATCGATATAAAGTTGATTTTTAAAATGTTTTAATCGTTTAAAATTCTGTTAACAGAACTTTATCTCCAATAAAGTTTGACAAAAACTTTATATTCAAGTCAGATAAAATCCCAAACTAGGAGCAAACCGGATGAGTTAAAATTCCAGGAAAATTTTCGGTCCCTGTATCCCGCGCTGTAATAAATTACTCGCCTAGAAAGGCGCGGATTTTACCATGCCTATGACGAGATTATTGCATAAACTGTGTAATTTCAAAGAAGAGAATGCGACAGACTATAGCTCGCTTATGATCTAGTTCCATTCAGTGTTCACACAATAGTAAAAGTACCAAATTATATAAGTTACAAGATAAATTTCTTGTTCTGTGTAGTAAAATGTTAAATACTTTTCAGCAAACTTTTTCAAGAATAAAATGAATAATTTACAGAAAGAAGACCTCCAGAGAATTAAAAAAAGAGTTTTTGAACTTAATGCAACTTCAAATAGATTGCATTTTTAATAATGATGTTTAAAAAGTTTAAACTCCAATTTCCATATGTTAGGATATATTTACAATTAAAATTTGATGCATAAAACAAGATCATTATAATATTTATTATAATTGCTTTAACGTTAATTTCCCTCCTCTCTCAGCTTTAGAGTGAAAATTGTAAAATCACAAATGTAACGAAATTTCGAGAAGTTTGAAGCTCCGTCATCCAACCTTCTCTCAAACTCTGAACAATGGTTGCATCACTTTCGTGAGGTGAAGTTGTCGCTGTTCATAAAAATAATTATAACTGTGACATAACAACCAGTTACAATCCTAGCAGTACTCGAACTTTGTGGATGTAGTCGGAATATAGTTCTTTAATTTTTCCCACAATTTATACTATGTATTCTATATTACATATTTATAAACAGCAAAAAACTTGATACTATGAATTAAAAGTTGAATTTTTAGTTACACTAAAAAAATGTACAACCTTAGAAAAAGAAAAACAGCACGACGCAATAAAAAATTATTTTACTTATTAATGAGGTATTTATATTTTATAATTACATGCTGTCGTGTTGGATAAACTTTCAACTATTAATTACCTTCAATTTTCTTTGCCTTTTTCCATTGCATCTATATCGACTTTATATCTTGTTAATTAATAATGACAAGAAATAGTAAAATATTTAATTAAGGACCTTGAGAAAGAAAATTGACTATTCATCACATATTTGCATTTTTGTATCGCTTCAGTAAATAAAGATCTTCTTGAGTAAAAAAAAAAAGATATTTTGAAAATTATATGAAGATAAAAAGAACAAAAATTCAGTTAATAAACATTAATGAATGGATAATTCGAAATAAATTAATTTACAGGACAAAGAAATGTTTTAATTTAAAAAATGGTACTTCTATTTCTAATTGTATTTTTCTTTTTATCGCATTTAGAATTCAACCTTCAGGAAACAAAATACTCGAAATTATAATAAAAGAAAATGAGAATTTGAAATCATACGATGTTAAGAAATTGATTAATCGCGGCAAATGGTATGGCTTACATATTTTATTTTATATTAAATTTGGGTGAGTGCTCCGTATTTTATTAAAAAGTATTTTGTACTTTACATAGACTTACATTTCTGATTATTAACTTCACTGCTTTTAGTCAAATTTGAAAAATCAGTGTTTAGCAACAAAACGGAACAATCATTAAATTTTTATAAAAAATACATATGTATGTGTATATTTGTATGTAGCCATTCGAAATCTAGCAAAAATAACCTAAAATGACACGGACCAAGATAAATAAAAAACAAATAGTCAATAATCTCTTAAAATAAAATAATCCTGATATCAAAATACCTCTCTCAATATCAACTTCACATCTGTCAAAATAAATGACAGCAGTGACATTTCAAATTCTCCACTGACGCATATTGTTAATAATCACGGTACACCTTTCCCAACAAACATTTCATTGTGTTGACTAAAGAATAGGTACACAAACTGCATAAACTGCATTCTCCAGTGCAATTTCCCACCTTCGGTTCGGTACAAACTTTCGCACAACACGCAACAAATAAGTAACAACCAGAAAGAAAAAAAATGGAAGAAAAAAAGAAAACCACATAAAAATTTGAAAATAAGTTTAAATAAAAAACTAACCTCATGCGATCAGCTTTTGTCTTTCTGGACAACATCTTCGATTCTCTCACTGTCTCTCCCACAAGGTCACTCCACTCTCTCACTTCTCAAAAAAAAGTCATGACACTACCTCAAGTTTCGGTCTCCGAACTCCGAAATGCCTAATATCGTAAACAAACCCCGGGGTTTTGACCTATTGCTTTCTCGAAAAAAACTAAGTTAAGACCCTTCAAGGGCTTAATTATATAAAATTTGTTCAGAATATCACTCCCGGAAATAGGGGAGGTTCTGACACGCGGGAAACTTCTTTTGTCGTTTGTTTGAGATGATAACTCTACTTTTTAAAAATTCCAAAATTTCCTGATCTGCGGTCGTTTGTAACCTCTTAAAGTCAGCAGACTTGGTTTTTTCGAGCCTGAGAATTCCTGAGAATACAGTACCGCGTCTTACGGTATCTAGCAATTAACCGGTTCGAGCTGTCACTAACTATTCACTCCGGAGTGGTCCAGGTCGAGTTTGCAACTGCAGAGGGTGGAGATGTTCGATGTTTGGGGTGGTGGCGACGGTTTAGGGGGTGTTGTCAGCACCATGGACCAAATTCGTGTAAAGCTCTCGAGGTTCGCGAAACGATCGTGCGCAGGCACATTCGCCCCAAAAGAACAAACCCAGACAAACCCGACGAGCTTGTGAAAGGCGACTGAGCACTTTCCTCTTTTCGTCGCCGCACCTCGTGTATATACATATACAGCTCCGCACGATGCATCATCCAACTGAATCAAAAAGCAGTGTGCTCAGATTGGAAACGCGACCACGCGCACACAATTACAGGTCTATGTCCGTGTGAAAAGAGTAGGGGGTCAGAGCACATGCTATGGTTGCGCG
>JAUESH010000020.1:9651938-9664537 GCA_032275165.1 Synergus magnus | reverse complement strand
ACCCCCTACTCATTTCACACGGACATAGACCTGTAATTGTGTGCGCGTGGTCGTCGTTTCCAATCTGAGCACACTGTCAAAAAGGCAGAACGAACCTGTGAAAACAGGTGGCAGCACTGTCCGATCGAACGTTTTTGAATTTACTATCCCTACTTTTCCCGCCAATTATTTAAATAATTTTTTTAATCAGGAATTACAATTAAAATGTAAGACCTTTATTCCAATTACGATTATAATACAAAATATTTATTAAATAGTTCGAAATTAATTTTTAAGAAAAATTTGGGTGCGCAAAAATTCTAAAATCCTTCATGATTTTTGATCCTTATTACAAAGAATTGAAGAAGCTAAAGAGAACTTATTTTGAAATTATTAAAATTTAAAAGAATGGACACTAAACGTTTCGAAATCATAGTAAAATTGATCTTTATTACATTAAAATGAACGTTTTACATATGGTCAGTGTTTATGGTAGGATACAATGCATATTACACTAAGCTACTCGCGTAACAAATAAATCGTAAAAATAATAAAATGAATCATAAGAACAATTCCAAATTCAATCAACACTGTGGTAAAAATCAAGGACTGGAACCCTTTCAAAACATCAACTTTCAATTTTGCTTTTACTATATTTTTATGCCTTTAAATCTTTCAAGGTTTTTTGTAGTTTTTGTCGGTTAAAAAAAATATTGTTTACTATGTAAAAACCCTGAAAAATATAAATACCAGTCCTTGATTAGCACAAACACAAACGCTTAATTCGCGCGTACCTTAAGTTTAATTCAAACACAAAACCCTCAAAAAAAAAAAATTACTGAATTATGAAGTCTAATGAAACTCTCTAGTAAGAAAAGATCTTCCTTGAAAAGATTTTACAGTCTGGTCATGTATCTTAAAAATTCTGTTCATGTTCAATACTGTAATCTTACATCGCAAAACGGTAATTAGAGTTCCTGCTTAAGGGTCTATAGTGCTCGTAAAAAGAAAAATATTCAAATTAATAAAAGAAGCAGGCTTGGTACACACAAAAGTAAACTTTAAAAAACGATAGTATGCATTGAAAAAAGACAACGTGATTTTAATATAATTTAAAAGAAGGAGCAGGCTTTTTTAATATCTTTTACAAGCCACTGACCAAACTTACAAAAATATGAACAATCGGCGGTGTGCAAGCAACCTAAGGGAAGCGACGCAAGTCACGTGAAAAGAAAATCTAAATCCGTATTCTGCTACATGAGGTAATGAGAAATTTGTCCTGTCAATGAGGATACTGATTATAAAATGAATCGTCAATCGAAAAGTGGGGAAATGTAGGCGTTATTAAAGCGGTAGGTAAAACTAACAAACAATTGCGAGTAAGCTGTGTTATAAATCTTTTAAATATTTGGGAGTGTAAAATGATAAATCTCGAACATCAGCCGCAGTCTCGGCGCGCGATGCTATAACACATTGCGCACCGATTTATTCTGGCTAAGATTTAAGTCAGTTGAAATTTTCAACGTTTCCTCTCTGTTCTGACATACATCAAGCTTCGCACTTTCACCCTTTTTCTTTAAATCTTCATTACCGTAGAAATACTTAACTTCGGAAACTTAACTTGAATTTATACTCATTTTTGAAAACAAAATTAGCTTTTTACACGATATCTGCGTTTGGACTATTATTTTTTGTTGCTTTTAAACTATTTAATTATGAGGAAGCAAAGATAATTGTGTGTCCGAAGTTAGTTGATTCTATGGTACCTACATTAAATTATATCATTATTAGTTTTACTTATATATCTATATTCATATATATATCACGCCTGTCCCTCCTTCGATTTAGCAATGTAGTAGCACTTTGTCTATTCCACTGCCGCTTCGTTATCTTTCCGCCTACTTCAAATTTTGTTTTTCAAACTGTTACTAAATTATGCTGGCTTTTGAGAACCCTTCTTGCCAATAAGTGATTTGTGGATGTGAGGGATGACACCTGTAACAAAAACATAATGTGAGAAATCTGCAATAAATTCTTGAAAAAAATCGAAAGGAATACAATTTAAAAATCAAATGACGAGTTCCAAACATTTCAGTTTGGATTATTTCATAAATCTTTTCAGTTTAAAGTTGTTTAACTTATAAGGCTATGGAACTAAAGCCCTTGTATGAGTTTCAAATTAATTTATCATTACTAACAACAATAGTTAATTTATTATGGGATAAAAAAATAAAATATATATAATTCGATTTACCTCCTCCCGCAATAGTAGCTTTAATAAGGCTGTCCAATTCTTCGTCACCACGAATAGCAAGCTGCAGATGTCTTGGTGTGATACGTTTAACTTTCAAGTCTTTAGACGCATTCCCCGCCAACTCCAAAACCTGTAAAGTAAACAAATAATAAATTCAAAAGTCTTTAACAATATTAATTAACTTTTTCAAAGTGCCTTTAACGGAAAAATAATCAAACGGATCCAATTATTAAGCATAAACTTGTAATATTTAAAATTGCTAGATGTAAATCGTAAATACTAATTAGAGGAAAAAATGGACAATGCCATTGATTCATAAAATGATTCATCTAAAAAAGAACTTTTTATTTTTAAGATAGTCTTCATCTTTTTCAGACTTTAACCTTTCGCTTAGTTTTTATTTATCCGAAATTTTTTTACATTATTCTTCAAAGGTAAATGAAAAAAATGATAACTAAAAATAAATATGCAAAATTTTTAAATTAAGCAAATTACTTTCATACAAACATGTTTACTACAACAAAACGTTTATCATCGTAGGAGGGTTAGTGGAAATATTGATTTGAAGCTATAAATGAATTACATAACGTTTATTTTGATCATACTCACGACGTTCCCTTCAATTTTCCACATAGAAGTTTCTCCTATTTTCTTAAAAATATTTATTAGTATATAATAAAATAAATTGCAAAATTATGATATGAAATTCTATGATCATTAAACAAGTCTTCATCGTGTTTCGTTCTAATTAAAGCTATGAAAAAAAAAGATCTTATTGACATTTAAAGAATAAAAAAAACTGTCGTCTACAAATAATTCTCAAAATTAAAAAAAAAAACAAATTCTCTGTATTATCTAAACAATTTTACCTGTCGAATTTTTCTTTAAAAAAATCAAATTATTTAATTATTTATAAAGAAACAGAGCGAGAAAAAAAGTAATAACAAGAAAACCTATTTCGAATTTTGTATTTTCGCGGGAAGGCGGCCATATCGTTACTAGAAGCGTCGGCGACGCTTCTCGATTGTCGGCATTGTCGATTATAAACAAATACATTGCGTACTGACCTCGGCTGTGAGATATTCCAAAATAGCTGCGCTGTAAACAGCGGCTGTTGCTCCAACACGTCCATGACTTGTCGTCCTGTTTTTCAAATGCCTGTGAATCCTACCAACGGGGAACTGAAATCACAAACAAGACACCTTCCAGAATTCCAGTTTTGAATTTCGTAACGGTAGTTTTGAATTTCGTAACGGTGGACTCCGACAGGCATCAGCACAACTTAAGCCGATATCTGTGAAGTGGAGCGCACTTTTTTTACATTGCCCATCTCAAAAACATTCGCCAATCTAGCGTCAGCACTCGGCAGCTATTCTCACAAGAAAATATCGAACGTGCACAATGACACATCTTGTTAAATAATTCCTCGTATCAAGATTCCCGACGATAAAAAGAAAAGAAATAAAAATCCAACAAAAATAGCTGATTTCATGTTTAAAATTATCGTTCATCAATTTCAGAATTTGAGAATAAAACTTTACTTGGATATTTGTTCTCGTCATAATCGCTAGTCCGCATTAGAAGGCAAAAAATCTTCAAAGGAAGACGTTAATGATTCCCCTCCAAAACAATTGATTTTATCACTTTTAGGAATAAAGAGAAATTTGTGTTTGCAAAATTGATTGCTATTTTTATGAAAATAATTATCTTTATAAATTTCAACTTGAGATGAGTTAAATGAAAATTGTTGAAAAACGTTTTGAAAGTAAAATTTCTCGAATTTAAACACATAAATGGACTCAAATATTAGAAATTGTAGTTTATTACTTTAATACTTCATAGAAGCTTTCATGGAATTTGAATCTTGAATATGCAGAAAAACAGAAGGGAGGGGGTTGAAAGTAAACGGACCTCGTTGTTTGAAAACATAAGAGCCCTTTAGCGTCTCATGATAATTATAATTCAAACAAAACACAATCTTGTCTCCTTTCATTCAACTTTTAAAAATAAAATTTATATCATTTCAAGCCGTTTATCTTGCTATATTATAAATGAATTTTCCTAAATAGAGTCAAAATGACTCGCGATTTTCGCGCCAAATGTAATTTAACCTTCAAACGTTCCGGAATCAGAAAAAACGATTTTTGATCGAATTTCGGGCGAGCTAATTATTTTGCGGATGAATTAGAAGAAAATTTCAAGTTGAACTGAACGTAAATCGAAGCGAAACTCACCTGCAAGCCGGCCCTCGCTGAACGGGAAACCGCCTTCGCCTTCGCTTTTCCAGAATCTTTACCAGCTTTGCCGCCAGCCTGTTCACAGACGAAAATCCAGGTTAATTTACGAGATAAATCCACGAAAATTGGTGAGCAGATGCTCCGAAAACTACACTTGAGGAAGGTGCACTTCAGGAATTCGGATGCCTAACGAATCCCCAGGATACTCACCATTATGAGAAGAGCTTGAACGATTTGCTTCAATTTGCTTCACGACACACGAGCTACACAAGCACCACGAGCACAGCACAGACGACGCCGCAGAAATCGAGATCCCGCCAATGTAACTGGCGGACATGCCATATTTTACTGCGCATGTGCGGAAAAGCGCGCGCTTATTTGAAATTAATAAATACTATAAATATAAATAATCATAAAGATAAATATTAACAAAAACTTCTTATTTAAAAAATTTAATATTACAAATGTGTATTATTGTATTTTATCATTTTAAATATAAGCACACTTTATCACTTGATATTGAAAGTCACCACCGGGGTGTAATTTTCTCTCGTTACAAATGCACCCACAGAAATAAAAATTTATTAAAATAATTTATAAACAAACAACGCATTGTTTCATTGCAAAAAGCTAATATTCAGACTCCTCCCACCAGGAATAATTATTAATGGTATCAAAATCCTCAATCCGTAAGCAAGCGATGAGGTGAAGTTAATTTTTAAAAAATTACCTTTTTCACACGACTCCGTGAGATTTTAAATTGAAATCGCGTGAATTAAAAAAATTTCACATTAAAAGAATTAAAAATTAAATAATTGGAGCTTGAAGTATTAAAGATGATAGAATATCAAATTTAAAACCATAATTTGAAGCATTTGAAATAAAAAATGGTTCAACACTGCATATGAAATGCTTAGAAGTTTAGAATATCAAAGTTTAAGCCTGCAATGTTTTCAGGATTTGTAGCAACCCTATATAAATAATTAAAGATATAAAAGGTGTAAAATCCCACCAGAAACGAATATCCAAGATTCAATTTTAAAATCTGATTGTGCTGCCCCCAAGAAGATTTATGTCTCGGATAAGGAAACTATATTCTCGTTTTATTATTTCAAATATGTCCCGATTCTTTTCTTCAACTGAATTCTCCAACTTCTTTTCTGCTTTGATTAAAATAAACTCTGAAGTCGGTTTCACATTGAAATAAAAAGAAAATTATATTGAAAATGCACTATTATTTTTAATGTATGATGCAATAAGATAATTTGTTTCATTGCAATATTAAAACGAACAAGGCCGGCGGAAGAGGTGGGAATGGTGGGTAGTAATACCCACCTGAAACTTCTGGAATTCCATGGAATTTCATGGAATTCCCCCCATGGGCGGGGGAATTACCCACCCGAACTGAAACTTTTCCGCCGTACCTGAAAACAAATATCAAAAACAGAATATATTTAGGAATAGACATTATCCCTAGTATAATATTCGATATCACGTTTATTCTCAAATATCCCGAAGCTGTGGTATTTCATGCTATAGAATATATACATAAAAGAGCTAAATTATATTGCTCAGCCAACACAGCATCCAAGCATCGATCCGCTTCCAGTTTCCAGGGCGCAGACCGAAAGATTATTAAACTCTCTTAATTTATCAAAAATCTACAGTTTAATAATAGTCTTACATCTTCTATTTTTTACGTAAATTCATAAAACTTTAAAATCCTAATAATGGCATTTAAAAAATCTTGCGCAATTATAAGTTTTATGAACTCATTTCCTGAAAATGGGCTTAAATTAGAAATTAGTCATTGTAACCTCAGTTTACTTTTAGAAAACAACTTTGTGAATATCTTTAAAATGAAAATTTATTAAAATTTACTTATAGTATCAATATACGAAATACAGACTATATTAGCTATTTTAATATAATTTCTAGTCAATACAAGGCGCGTTAATTAAAAAAAAAATCGATTATAATACGAGGAAAAAGATATTGAGATTCTGATTAATGGAAGAAGGGCAGTTGTTACTCACAAGAGAGAAACTAGGAAGGGGTGATGCATAATTATAGGTTTTAAAATGAAAAGTGGTCTGTAGAATAAATTGTAGACTCGCATCTACTTGGCAGTTGGCACCGTTGGCACATCTAAAATACGACGGATCGCTGCTCTATCGACAAATATCCAGCTGCGCGCTCTCAAATGCGCATTGGCCCTTTTTTCTTTCCAGTATTTTTTCCCGCCTTTTTTCTCTACTTTCTCTGCAGATACAAACGGGGTGCTCATGATTTGGGTCCTCTGGGTCCGTTGCACCTTGCGATTATGGGTCTTATGATTTTACTGCTCACCCGCTGCGTCCGCTAATTCTTCGCACTTGTCCGTCAAATCGTCCTTAAATTTTAAAAAATCGATTATTCAATTTTCATTGTTGGGTTTCGGTATTTAGAAAAATTCCTAGTTTCAATTTCGCGCTAATTTATTTGATAAATAATTGGAAATCCGTTTTTAATTATCATAGAACGGTATAAATTACTGAATTATTCTGAAGGACTCGTATATTTTTAAGATAAATATGCAAAAATATAGAATTAATTTTCAGATTAAAAGTTAAATTAATTAAAATTTAAAGTAAAAAATCGAACCTCGTCTATTTGCAGACACTTTCCCCACTCGGTGAGACTGATCTTGTGATCATTATTCTCGTCGCAGGAATCAAGGAAAGGAGCTATACAATGTTCAAGAGCCATCAGGGGTGCTCTGATGGGGAAAAGTTCGTGTCTGGAAACGGTTCTATCATGAGGATGACCATCGAGATCGCACCACTTCCATATCGCAGCATTTGACCAACGAAGAGTGTGATTGGTTTCCGCTTCCCTTTGCATTTTCAAGTAGTGGGTTGGAAGTTCCTGACGATCAGCCAAATCCCTCATTATGTTGAAGAGCCAGTCGCGCATTCTTCTGGGGAAGTCAATCATATCTTCTTCTTTGCAAGCCTGAAAGGGGAATAAATAATTCACCAATCATGCAAGTATAAAAGATCCTGATTTCTAGCAATTGTTTTGGAATAAACTTACTGGCATTTGACGACATTCGCCGTAGTATTCGATGTGAATGTGTTGGTAATCAGGACCTCTGCATCTGGAATCTCCACTGTCACAAAAGCATCGAGCCTGGTAGACTTCGCAGTCACTGCCAAACGTTTCATTGTAATTGGTGCAAACTTTGCGTCTGGGATCGATTTCCTCGTTACATTGCTCTATACAGATGCATTCTGCTGTCCCTTCTTCTGAGGCCTTGCAAAGGAGGATTCAAAATTGATTAAAAAGTATTTTTAGAATTTGTTGTTATCAATTGGTATTGGTTGTTAATTGAAGTTTATTTATATTTGAGAGAAAACTAACTTTGCAAATTCGTCCAGCACCGCAATGTTTATCTAAACAAGGATCGGCTAGAAGAGGCATCCATCTCATTCGGCTATCATCTTCGTTGGTTATAGCGCTTTCAGCTTCTTGGGACAATTCATCAGCTGCTAGCATGTTTATATTCTCATCCTGGAGAGTTGATTCTAGTGTCGTCGTCCTGCGACGACTTTTTCGCCTTCGCTATAGTAAAAAATAATAGTATAGAATTAGGTAATTTTAATAATTTATATTATGCGTTTGAATCCAGATAATTATTTTTTAATTAAATGAATTTAGCTTTTTACCTCTGCAGAGACATCAAGGACCAGAAGAGCGACGACGAGGCCGATAACGACCAATTGGAATTTCGACCGCATCGTTATCACTGAAACAGAAAATAGACTCGATATTAATTACTGGAAGAGGAATATATAGATATCTAGATACATTTGCAGTCCACTTCCGCGTAGTTAACAAATTAATATTAGGTGGATATTGCAATTCAACCACACTATGTTCTCATTCTAATCATATCATTGAACGAGGACAGTCATCGATGTTATTATTTTGCTCTAAATTTATATATGGATAAATGGCCGTAATTTGGCTTTCCTCTGATATTATTAAAATCTCCGTAGACACACAATTCGATATTCTAAGACTTAGGGTCATCGTGAGAGGCGATAAATCTTGAGACCGTTTAATGGAAGCAATGAGATGATAACCCAATTCCAAGGAAAAAGATTAAAAAAGATTAAACAAGAAAAATATGCAAGAAGTCATAAAAAATTAAAAAATAAATAACTATTATTCAGAATATAATATAGAATTTAACTTGATTTTTCAGAGTAGAGAATCCCTTTTGATTGTAAATAAATTTGGAAATGTATACGTTATCAATTTGAGATTTATTTCTATTTGGCCGTCCGAGATATTTTATAGATTTTTTTTTATTCTATCAAACAGTGATTTATGTTAGACAGGCGCCAATTTTTTCCGAACACGTGACTTTAATCCGAGGAAAAATGAGAGAAATTTTTCGCTATGGATTGTCCCATTTTATATTTTCAGACGGGACCGTGTCGAGTATCAGAAAAAAATAGTAGGAAGCATGTGAACTATTTTTCTGATCAGCCGAGCAAACTGAATAGCCTAGAAGCCCTATTTTAATCATTGAAAAAATCCCAGTCTACTTTTCCTTTTATGCATTTTCAGATATTTTGATGGATGAACTTTAGCGAAAAAATATATTGATTTAAAAACTTCTCATAAAGGATAACAAAAAATCTCATACATTTCATTTGCAGAAAAAAAAAAGTTAATTCAAACTCTAATCAATCAGATTCTATGTGGAAATTTGTCTATTGATTGATTGACCAATAAATTAATATTTTAAAATCTAAAATTAGAAGAATGCTAGTATATTTCGAGAGTAAATTTGAATTAAGAGTTTGCATGCTTCAATATAGGGGTACTCAGTAGAACATCCGGTATGGAATTGTAGACTGGACTAATGCCAAGAAACGGTATTCCAAGTTGAAGTTTTAAAGCTTCAAATCTGAAACATTCGAATTTTGATTTAGTGAATAGCTTCAATATTTAATATTTCAATATTTTCTACATTTCAAAAAGTAATTTCTTAGATCTGAAGAAAAATTCTTTAACTAAAAAAACAAGCTCTGAATGTTATGAAAGATATCCTTAAAATGAATAAACTTTTAGTAACTTCTAAGCTATCCTGTTGTGCAATTTAAAATTCCATTGCAAGTCTTTAAAATTAAGGTTTTCCGAAACACTGGCTTGTTTAATTGAGTCTTATTGGGTCAATATAGAGCAAGCCTTCTTCGACATTTAGGTATATATTTAATGATGATACATGGAGCATTTATGTCATTTGAAGATGATGCTCATGCATCTCATCATCTTGGACTTCGCGTCCTCTAACAACCTACACGCAATCTCTTTATTTCCGCGGAGTAAAATGTCGAGAAATGAATACTCGTAGGACGCAGAATCGAGAACGGACGAGGAAAAGAACCTCTGTCGCATGTTCTGCGACCTGAGCTTCATCCCACGCGTCCGGGACTCCGGGTCAGATATCACGTGGCCGCGTAGCAATACGATTTATACGAACTCCAACGTAAAGTGGACTTACATATTCAATCTCCGTAGCCCCAGCTTTATCACACTCAGAACTACTTTTTTATGTTTATACGAGAAAAAGAACTTACTACATCCTCCCTTTATAGAAAATCCAATTAAGCGACTGCAAGAACTAATTTTATTAAATTTTACCAGGAATTGAAATCCACTTTAATGATATTAATTTCACTTCTGTGGAGCTAAATTAAACCAGTAATTTAAAAATAGATTGGGAATAGTTTTCTTCATTCAGAACTAAATTTATGTTTCATTTCTGAAAACTTGTATCTTCAAAATTGAATACTTTAGCTTGAAATCTAAGAAATTGCTAATCCTTTGATTATTTATTATCAGATGAGGTTTATAAATTTATATTTTCCAAATACATATACTCTTAAAAATAAAACTTTTAAGTGCTCTAACATTTTTAATAAATATTTACGATATTTCTAAATATAAGTTTTCATATCTTTGAACGAAAACAGAACAAAAAGAAATAAATAGATCATGAGGGGAAGATCAAACCATGTCAGATTTATGGATAAGACTTGAACTTCCGTTTACAATGACATGGTTTCTCAATTTCTCATTCCAAGCTCGGGCTTCTTGGGAAGGAAATAAGCACATATAAACATCAAATGTAAAATCGAGACGACTTCCTATGTGCACTGGATGTTTAGATAAGTAAAGGAAACGCCCACAGATAGAAGGCGTATTGCAGCCAGTGCAAGCAAAAGGCCTTTCTTTATATTATTCCTTATATACACTCCCTTTTATTTTGCCGAGGCAAGAAAGCATAAAGTGAATTTAATTAATGCTCATTCAGAACTAAAAGCTATTTGCGCAAAATTCTATCATGATTTCAGTAAACATACAAATAGCCTTTGATTGTATTTCAATGTTGTATACAAATCTTGATAAAAGATAATATTATTCTGAAATATGAATTTCATATTGGAGAAATAAATTTTAATATAATCATTATAAGAAAGTTGTAAAGCGTAATAAAATATTACTTTAGAATTCTTCAGGATAATCAAGTTGTGTTGTGTTCTCAGTTTGGAAAAATTTCATTTAAAGAGTTGGATTTTTAACGAATTTCATTTAAAATAACACAAACAGAAAAGAATCTTTGAAAATAAATAATAAAACTTTAAAATCGATGAGTAGAATAACAAAAATTTTCTACTATTCAAAAATATTGATAAAAACCTTCTCCTTAAATCTTCTTTGTAAACAATCTAGAGAAATTGGTTATCACAAAGTAAAATTAAGTTTTTTAGCTCGTTTATGTTAAAAAAATATTTAAAAATATACATAAATCGACCGCTTGAATATTTCTGCTTTTTCTACTACTTATGATAAACTATTTATCATTTCCATTATTTCAATATTCCTACTTTTGGTAGCTTTTATCAATTCTTGTTTAATTTGTCAAAATGCTTCAGATAAGCATTTTTGCCTTTGGAGAATTTTCTAAATAATTCTTATTAAATCTTGTGAAAATCTGTTCAGATTTTTCTTCTGGAAAGCAATTATTGATGAAGTTAGATTGTGGATTAAAAAATTGATTTTACATCGATATCGATTTTATAATTTATATTAGTAGCAGTTAGTGGGAATAAAAGTGAGAGTGAACTTACTTCGATTGGTTCTTGGTTTACACTGTTCTGTCCGTCTTTCCCTTCCTTATTCCCAGTTTCTCCTTCGTTACTCTCGTTGCAAGAAAAAGAAGAAAATCATCCGAAACGGTCAGTGGACCAGTACTGACTGCAGAATCCGAATGGCAGGGAGTAAGTCTGGAAGTCTCTTAGCTTCCAAGATGATCTCATCAGTTCTTCCTACAACCCCGTTTGATCTTTCTGCCACATGCGCTCCAACTATCATCTCATTTTTTTTTATACACACGCACTAAATTTATTGCTTTTGCCTTATGCAACAAGTCGTGGAAGCTCAATGCCAATCGGTAAGACAATCGACGAAGTCCGCTACTTTTTCTATTCTCTGTAATAATTTTTTTCCTAGGAGAATCATTTTCAAAAACCCTGAAACAAAACTTGTTATTATTTTGTATTCTACCTTCTTCAAATAAGAAATAGTATTTAAGTATCATATTTCTAAATAATAGAAATTGTACTCACTTATTTTATAACATCTACAAATGAAAACCTCTTCTATCGAATTCTGAATTTTTAACGTTGTAAATATTTGAACATGTTTACAAATTTATCATCAATTATTATTTCTCAAATATTCATAAAAAATTTTAACACTAAAATGATTAAATTTTACTTTAAAGACATCAAAATCAAATAAATGAATTTCACAATTAAAAAATAACCAAATTTTCACTTAAAAAATATATACAACTTAAAACGTATTGGAAAGTATTCGTAATTTAAAATTTACATGTATTTAAAAGTGAGAAACGTAATAACAGCAATTTTCGATTTTGCAAACGCGATAAAAAAAAACTTTATAATAGATATTAAAAATAACAAATTTGATAATTAAAATGAATGACCAAATTCTCTTTCTCACAAACATAATAAACTTGAAAAGCATCGGAAAATTTAAGCATTTTA
>JAUESH010000020.1:9591397-9612713 GCA_032275165.1 Synergus magnus | reverse complement strand
TGTGCAGTTTATGTGAAACGTCATTTTATAATTCGTGCTTTTTTATAAGAAAATTGTTTTTAGAGTGTGGATATTACCAGTGACACTCTGTGCTCTTCTGCGCACAACGCATCTATATAGTTATCCCCCTTCTACAGATCTATTCAAATCTTTACAAATCTTACAATTGCTTTAAATTTAAATGCCTCAGTTTACAGAAAATTTTAAACAAAAAATACATATCATTCAACCTCTTTTTCATGTGAGGTTTTTGAATGGATACAAAGAAAAGTTATGCTCTTGGCATTTAGAAAAAATGGAAAAAATAAACATGTATTTTTGAGTATTTTATTTACAATTAGGAATAAAACTCATAGTTAATTAATAATTTTGAACGAATGGACTATTTTGATGGATTTTTTTATTATGATATGAGGAGTAATTCAGATTTTTCGATTTTTTGGAAAATTTAAAAAGCAGAGAAGGTACTTAATTTAATTAATGTGTTATTTTCTTATATACAGTCTCTTAATTTGTATACACATTTGTTTCAAATCGTCTGTTCAAATTGTTTGTATTAATGAGTTGGAAATCGAAGTCCAGTTTTTAAACTGGAATCAAGAACATTGATTGTACCTCATCTGAAACAGTTTTTGTCTTGAGTGAAAAAATATTTGTATTGATAATTACTATCTGGGATTTTCATGTTTTAAATAATCTGTTCATTTTTCTATAATAATTAAAATTTTGGAAACTTTACATAGGTTTTAAATCTTTGTCTATTGAAAAACTTTCTCCTTGTTGAAAAAATGTGTGCTTAATTTATAGTCTTTGATTTGTTTTTATAATTACATATTTAACAATAATCTTATGGAATATAAATCTTTCTATAATATTAAGCAGTCATATATCAATGGAATGTTATATATCAGAGTAATACGTCAAAACTTCTCTTTTAAAATCTAGATTAAAGTTAAAGTTAAAGTCTCTTGTAACACCTGAGCGACAATTTTTGTACTTCGTATTGTTTTGGATGAGAAGAAAAAAAAATTTAATTGAAAATTAAAAATAATTAGAAGTAAATGGGAAATTAAAGTTTCGTCTGAATCTTGATTATTTTTTCTGGCTTCCTCCTAAGCCAGATGGACCAGCAATATCGGATATTCCAGCTGGAGCTGAACTTGAAGGAGTGTCATATCCACTAACCAAAGGCTTTGCATATGAATATATCGCAGACACAGGGATCCCTTGTATTGGAATCATGAATTCCGTAGGCAATGAGATTGGCGCATAAGAAGACAGTTCAAGACTCTGAGGTGAATCAGTGGTAGAAGATGTGGTCGAAGTCGAAAGCATTGCAATATTTGCAGGCACAAGACTGGAAAAAGTTGAAACAGTTGCAGTTGTAAAGTTTTCTACATTCAATCCTGCGTTATTCGGATTATTATTATTAGCAGAATCCTTCCTTGCTACGAGAACCTGCAAAATAAATTGAAAAGTCAATTGAAAATTCAATCAAATTGAATAATTTTTGAGATAATTACTCACTAAATTATTACTTGGATCTTTGTAAGCAAAACAATGAAAAAAACTTTCTAATTAAAAAAATAGTACCTTCTTTCCGTTGATCATCTTTATGGGGGTTTTAATCAGTTCATCGACGATTGTCGCAGATTCAAAAACGATGTACAAAAACCCGTTCCATTTGTTCTTTGTTTTGTCAAATGGTATGGTAACTTCTTCGATCTGAAAAGAGACAATTAAATATTTTAAATGGTTTTTGAAATTGTTTTATGTAAAATATAAAGCAAAGGAATAAAGCTTACAGGTCCACTTTGGGTGAAGTAGTTCACAACTTCCGAATCAGTTAGTTCCGTAGGATTGCCACTGACTTGCAAGGTTCTATAAAATAAAAACAAAAATATATTTTCATTCAGTAGAATGCTGACAATTACACCCCGACGATTAAATTAATTTATGCAAACTAAATTTCCAGTACAAGTTATTTTAATTACAACTGTATTTAGATTTCTGGTATGATATATAAAATATGTACCTGTTGTTTTTGGCAATAACGGGTGAGACGATTGGAGTTGGCGTTATAATTGCTAGTGGCATAAAATAAGGATCGTAATAATCGTCTCCTTCGACGTAAACCTTGAGCACCTTTTTTGTCATTTTGTTAAAAATAATTCTCTTCTAGACAGAACACAATCACCCAACAAATTTCGTAAAATGTTAAGCTCTCCAGCAGCAGGTTGGTATTAGTTTCACATTTACTTCTCAAGCACTGAAACCAACTGTGTTCTTATTTGTTTGTGGTGAACCTCTTACATTTGTGATATTTATAAGACATCCTCTTTCCACTTACTGATTACAAATCTAGCCAATCGGAATGAGTCTGTAAGCACGTGCGTTGTTGCCGTCACTAATCCCCGCAACTCAGGTCAATCCTGGTAAAAGATATTGAAGGAACAATTATAATCTATTAATATTTCAATTATTTCTATGGATGATAATATTAACTAGAAATAATTTTTCTTTGAAAAAAATATCAAATTCCAGTGTCTCTATTTTTAAGTATTTGATTTCTTATTTTTGAAGTTAATGAGAAATTAAATTCTATATGGATGCAAGAAAAGCTGTATTTTTAAAGTAAGCTTTGGATTCTTGTTGGAAAATATTTTATTTTGAGAGCATTATAATTAAATTGACAGATTATAATGAAAACTAAAACTCTCTTTGGTCTCACAAATAAATGTTTAACAATGTTTAATATTTCAATTAGAGACTATTTCAAAATCGAAATTTCAAAAATAATCGATTAAAAATAGAATAAGTGGTGGTGCACACTTCATTTATTTTATTTTTAATTCATTTCAGTTTCTGTCTTGCATAATCATTAATAATTTATTTCAAATTCATTCAAATTTGAGTTGTTTCCTCATTATAATTTGACGGCCTCATTTTCTTGTTGTGAGAATAGATATTAAATTTTCAGTTATGCCTGAGGGACGAAAGGTAAATTAATTTTCTGTGAAGCTGTAACTTCTTACTTAACCTTCATCGCTTATTCAATCTTCATTATTACGAGGAGAATACAGAGTACATTTGAACTCTAAGAATAACCTTATAATGATTCATTGGAAAATATACAACAATTTTAATTAAATATTTAAAATTTTAAATTTAGGAAATGAAATTGCGAGATGTCTGGCGTACATGCAACAAAATACGTGCCGCAATATTTAGAATAGGTTTCAACCTCTGGGAATATTTTAAACCTTTGGATCCTCAAAAAAAATGTCTTATTTCAGGTTTAAATTTTTAAAATTATTAAGCTTTATTTTTATATTGGGGTTATCTCAAAAATTTGATAAATATTTTATAAGTTCTATAAAAATTACGTGAAATCATTCCAGAATCAAAATTCGTTTCTGTTTTGGCTGGACCATTACGGGGACCAATCGGTTTAACAGATCAAGAAATTGGCGATCTAGCTGATTATTTTCGAGTTCTGGATGGTCGTATTTTTTACACACAATTTTGTGAAGTGGTTCATGACAGTGGTACGACTCAAAACTTCTTCAAGAAGAAAGCTACTTATCAGGAATCAATAAATAAAATCTTTTCATTTACAATATTTCGATTTCAAACGTAAAAACCAAACAAAAACTTATGATTTATGAAAAAGGATATTGTAAAGCAGGCGGGGTGCTCGGAATGACAGTTTCAATGAGTTTAGTAAAGGCTTAGTCCATTCACAAATTTCTTATTGTTTAGTAGGGTTTACTAAACATTTCTCTCCGTGCATCAACCATAAATCATAAACTATTATTTGACACGAGGAATCGGTCTACCTAGTTTATATAGCACTTGTAACGAATAACTGAAAGCCTCGAGGATTTTTCAATTCACTTCCTAGAAAAGAATTTCCTTTTACAGTTCCGGATTTTGGTAAGAATAAACCTCTCATTACTGGTCTGGAATGGGAGGATCCTCTGCACGTGAATCGCCTGAGTGTGACAGAACTCAGAAGATTGAATCTGATAATAACCCAAATTGCCATCAGTCTAAACAAAAGGAAACTTTTATTGCGGCCATATTTTCAGGATTATGAATTGGTAACATAAAATAAAGAAATTTTCTTTACTTAAAAAGGTTTTAAATATTAAATGAGAATATAAAAATGCAATCTTAGATATTATAATTTAATTTAGAATTGAATTCTTTAGATAGCGAAAAATTCTGGGGCCGTGACCTTTACCCACTTTGCTCAAGTTTTGAAATTCTTGGGTATAACAATAGCAGCTGATGAATTTTGTCTCTTGGTGAAAAGATTTGCTAAAAATGGCTATACGATTAATTATGTTGCATTTATACAATCTGTTGAGGAAGTTCAAAAATACATGGATAAACATGGCATGTTGGATCTTGGTGGAGTAATGTTATTAAATTTAACTAACGTTTCAAAATGCAATTAAATATTAAATCAAAGATGTAATAGTTGATAAACTTATTAACTTTTAATAAATTGTTTACTGACATTTTTTCATTAAAAAAAAAAATTTCTATTGCCTTTTCGAACAGGATTTGTTAGATCAATTCCCTGGGAGAATAATTACTGCAGAATTACCAAAATTACCAAGACCTGAAATAGGAAAAGTTTTACCAAGCGAAGTTTTTGGAAGACAATCTGTATTTCATCCGGTTATGGAGTTACATAAGGAGTCAATGCCACTTATGGAAGTGATTCAAAGAATACAAAGGCATATTCTCGAACGAAGAATTCGAATTTATGATTTCTTTGTGGTAAATGAAATATTAATTATGGGTTAACCAATTTTTTAATCCGGTAGATTCTCTTATATAAAACGTATACAAAAATTCTATGAAATCACGTAATATTTTTATTAATTCCTAAACACTTTTGATTCTTTTTTCTTCATTCACTTTATAATCCTATCAATGGAAATTAACCGTGACATTGCTTTAAAAAAAGCCTATTCACATATTTACTTATTATTTTTCGAAAATACGGTATATTAGGGACACTTTTTTGTTACTCTGCGACTTGTTGAATTTTGCAGATTTTGCATTGCAGCAAGATTTGAGGTTATGTTTCACAAGATACGAGCTTTTAAAACTAATAGAATAGATATGAACTAATTTTTCGTTAATTATTAGTATATTTTAAAGTCAATTTTGCAGAGCTTCCATTAGTTAATAATCTATAATAAATAATAGTCTGTGAATCTTTCTAAAATAGACCGAATAAAGGTTGTACCTTATACTTCTATTTTCTTATCTTACCTTTTTACCAGGTTTATCAATTCATAGATAAGCTGATGGCTAAATTTATCCTTTCTATATTCTGTATGCTCATTTGATTACATCTCTTTCCTCATTTTTAGTAGAATGACAATATCATTGGCTATGTAATAAACTCGTCTACAAATGTGTATGTATGTATATATATATATATATATATATATATATATATATATATTCTCATCAAACTATTCACGCTCAATTCTCTGTATACATTTATGTACCCTTCTAATAAATTATTTAATAACAACAAGTGTGCCAAAGCACAATTCAATCCGATACTCTTTCGAAAGTTTTTGGCGGGAAAAAATTAGTTTTTGATTTTTAACAGAATTTTTTACGATTAAAGCGCAAAATACAGAACTACTTACTCTATTTAAAAGTGGTCTAGGGAAAATTTGTAGATCTTTTTAAGATCAATAAGTATTCTTTGTAATATTTTTTTATATCTCACGTTTTTCGCGAGAAAATTGAATTTTTTTCGTATCTCGCAAAAATTAGCAGGAAAATTGAATTTTTTCATTTTCAAGAAGCGTTTTCGATGGATAAAACCAGAAGCGTTGGTCAAAAATGCCTGGTTTACGAAAATTGGGAAATTGATTTTTCACATAAAATCAATACCTTCTCATCCCTAGATAAAGATTCGGATTGAAATTCATTCCGAACCAATCCAAATCATTCCGGAATTTGTATCCGAACCAAACAGTTTCATTCCAATCTAATCCGAAGGAAATTTTCAATCCGAATTATTCCGAGGCCCATTCAAAATCAATCCGAACCTTTAATCCAAATGAATCCGAATGAATCTGGTCAATCCGAATTAATCAGAATTAATCCGAACTTTCAATCCGAATGATTCGGGTCAATCCGGTCAGTCAGAACTTTCAATCCGAATGGATCCGAATTAATCCGGTCTACCCGAATCAATTCGAATGATTCCGAAAATTCGGATTGACCGGATTCATTCATTCGGATTGAAAACTTCCTTCGGATTAGATCGAAATAAAACTGTTTGATTCGGATACAAATTCCGGAATGATTTGGATTGGTTCGGAATGAATTTCAATCCGAACCTTCGCTAGGGATATGATGAGAATGTAAAAAATTCATTTTTTAGTATGTACCAAACTACTTAATTATTAAAATATTATTTATTTATGAAGGGTTTTGATACTCTAAACTCGGGTCGAGTGACGATATCTCAATTTAAAAGAGGATTAGATGCTATTCAAGTTTCTTCCCTGGGGCAACTTTATCTTGCTGAAAATGAAATAGATGCATTGATTGCTTTGTATAAAGATCCAAATGATCCTGATCGAGTATGTTGGAGAACTTTCGAAGATGATATTGATCACGGTAGAGGATATTAAAAGTATTTTTATTCTTAATTTTCAAAATTTCATTTATATATGTATATTCAAAATAATAAGCAATTATTATAGTTTTTTTGAGAAAATCATATCATCATATCATTATACATATTGAGATTAATATAATATTTTTATATTGAAAAGTATTCACTGTGAAAGAATTGGAAAAATTGCCAAATTTGAAATTTGATTCACCACCACAAGAAATAGCGGAATTGTGTCGAAGAGGTAAAAAAAAATGGCAATGTGTAGAGAAAAGCATGAGAGATTTCTGTGAAGATGCTTTACAAAAAGTGAGGTGTCGTGTTAATGAGAGGAGAATTTTACTAAGGCAATTTTTCAAGGACTATGACAAGTAATGATAGTAACTAAATAAATTTAAATATATTTTCTTTGATTTCCAAAAATGGTTTATATTAATATAAATTTTAGGCATAATAATGGCCATGTTTCTCGATCGCAAATGCGACAAGTTTTTACGACAGCAGCAGTTCTTCTTTCGAGAGAAGAAAGGTTTGCTCTTGAGCAGAGATATAATGACGATTTGGGATTCAATTACTTTCGATTTATAGAAGAACTCGAGTCTTTACCCATTGTAGCTCCTCTTTATAATACAGTTCTTGAAGAGAAGAAAAAACTCAATGCTGATAAACCCCCTCGAGAAGCAACTCAAGATGAAACCAATATCGTCATTATTCTTGCTAAAATCAAAGCTAAGGTCGTTCGTGAAAGAATTAAGGTATACAGCAATAATTTAAAACTTCGGAAACAATCAAAACAATGAAAAATTGATTTTTATTCATGAAAATAAAAATTTCAATTAGGTTTCGCAATTTTTGAGGCCCTTTGACGTTCGTAATGAACAGGTAATAAGTAGATTCAATTTTATACGAGGTATAGAGCAATTGAGATGCAATTTGTCTTGTGCGGAAATTGAAACAATTATGGAAGTTTTCAAATCACCTTTACGGTTTGTGCGCTTTAATAAATAAATTAATCAATCATTAATTAAAATTCAAGTCTTCTAGTTTCAATATTGAACAATTTATAAATAAAGGCCAGAGTTCGTTGATTATGTGAGATTCGCTTCTGCTGTCGAAGAAGCTGTAGCAATGGGATCTTTAGAAAGAGCACCTTTATTAGTTCCCATTCAGCATGTGCCTTCAGAAAGCTGCAATAGGAATTTTCTTAATTTTGATGAACGGATTTTACTAGCCAAGGCAATGGATGAATTGTGCGTTGTGAGAGAACATAATCTCGAAGAACTTTTTGCGGTTCGTTTGTATATAAAATATTCTCCTTACAGTATAATTATTTTTAAATTAGTTTTTTAAAAGTGACTAGGTAATCAGAAGTTAATTATAATGCTGTAAATAAAGGCATCAAATCTAACTAGCTTTAAAAATTAATTGAAACGAATTTTTGTTAAAGGACTATGACAAGGAGAAAATTGGAACGGTCTCAAAGGAAAAATTACTTAAAGCACTGTCTGTCAGAAACATGCTGCATTTAATAAGCACTAATGAGTTTGATGTTGTTCACAAGTGTTTTTCAGTGGAACGTACCGGTCGCATGGAATTTGATTATAGAGCCTTTCTTCGAGCCTTACACCTGCTCAGAGAAAATAAAAAGACCCTTCCCTTCTAATTTTCGACGGATTTACTAAGAAGATTCTGAAAATTAAATTATTTTAAAAAGTCTCATTTTTTAAAATCTTGTATTAACTTTCAAAAAAGTGTTAATATATTTCTAATTAAATTTTAGTACTGCAAGTTTTTAATCTTAATTAGATAATATGATTAGATTATTTAATTATTTATGATAGTTATATTTTAAATTGAGAAAAATAATTTAATTTTCTATAAATAAAAAGGGATATTTTACAAAATTGAATTCAAAATCAGAACCTACAGAACCATCTGACGGATCAAAGTAAAGTCGTTGTTCAGGATACTTCCATTCACTTCCAACAGACGGCCGTAGTGACCTGAAAATTGAAATATTTGAATTTAAAACATTTGATTCAATTTTACTTTCGTAAAATGAAATATTTATTTACATTACATGAAAGTTTAACATCCAATTTATGCGAGTGAAAGAATATTTTTTTAATTTTCTCCCAAGCTCCCAATATTATTTACCAACTGATTTGTGCGGGTTTATTTATTTACCTATATAATTATTATATTTATTTTTAAGTATAGGTATATTATAGGATATATCTCTTGAAAAAAAATTTGTAAAAGTTTGTTGAATGCTAAGCTGATATTTATGAATGCAAAACGCTTGAAGGCCTTTCGTGATTCGTTTCACGAGTTTCGAAAACTTGGAAGGTAATTAAGTGGAGAAGCATGCCCTTAAGTCGACGAAAAAAAAGATGAGAAACTCCGGAGGTCATGACATATGACCTAGTTAGACAATCGAGATCCTCTTCTACTCTGAAGAGAATATTTCTTTTCTATATATGTCCTTCTTTACTGTCTTTCGATCTAAAAGGGTTGCATCATAAAACAGCATGGTAGTCATCCTATTTTTGTGCTATTAAAAGTCATTAAAATAGTTCAAATAATACCCAAAAAATTCTAAATACCCAAGAACACAGAATTCAACGCTTCAAACTTAATACTTATCGAACCTTAAATTCCAATTAAAATATGAAGGGTCAATGCTAAACAGAAGTTGAGAATTTCATGTCCAGATGGTTTTAAATACTTTTATCGAGTAATATAAAATATTAATCTTAAATTTAGATTCAAACCTATTTCATTTTAATTAGAGTTGAACTTCCAATTAAAAGCAGAATTTACTTTTCTAAATTTTCTAGATCATGATAAAAGACTCCTTATAATGCAAATTTTGTCATGTTTTACATACATAATTATGCATCTATCTTGCCTTTATTTTTGTAGCTTTATTGATTTCTTGTTGTGATCCCGTTTCTTGGTGCATGTGCCTGCATTTTATTTTTACATGTGGCTGCCTCGTTATCTGTCATAGTGCATCCATCCATCTCGTCAAATATAATGCTGATAATGATGTTTTAATTAAAATTGTGTCAAGGCAGATAATTTATCAAAAATACGTTCAAATAATGAATTATTTTTTAATTATGTAGTAATTTTTTTATTGCTTAAAATGTTTAATTCTTCAAAAATGAATGCTTTAAAATTTTATTTATTTAATTCAACGTTAACAGGATAAGAGAAAGAGACATATATCCCTAAATATTAATCCATTTATCGTCCAAATTTACCCCTGAAAAGCATATCCTGTTATGGTATCTAGATTTACTACTGCACGTGGCTATTGTCCCTCGGTGCTCCACCTGGCACGTGGCGATTTTCATTTTAATTTCTACACAGCACAAACTACTTGACTTTTTGACATTCGTGTCCTCTCTTATACGTTAATTGAAGCCCTTTCGTGAATTTCCAATTCAGAAAATAGAGAATTGACTTTGAGAAAAATTCTTTTAACGACCCCAACAATTTTTGGCATTCATATTGACTTATTTTTTGTAATAATTGCAGTATATTTCAATTTGACACATGAAACACCCGTAAAACTAGAATTTAATGTCAAAATATGTTTGGCATAATAACAGTCTTGGTAATTTCTTCTTTATATAATTCCTTCTCTAATTTTGTTATCGTTTGAAACTGAATTCCGTGTAAAATTGACATAACCGAACGGGCACGGGGAAATGACTTTATAATGAAAATAAACAAGCCAGTTCCAATCTTTCTGCATTGTGAAGCATTACAGACAGGCAGCGTTAGTCTGTAATAATTGTCTGTTTGTATATTAAAACAGAAGACGTAATATTGTCTGCACGTAAAAAGTTCGTTGTCATGCTGATATAATCGCCTTATGCGACAGTTCAACGCACTTATTGTATCACTTAATTGTGTAATTATTACTTCTTACAAAATCAAACTTCCGCGAGAATCATAATTTATAATTATAGGAAAAACAAGCTTTTATTTTCCCATGGGAATAATTTTTCGGCTTTAGTACAATTCTGTCCTTATACATTCTATAAAATAAAATGAACGAAATCGGTAGGAAGAAAAAAGTGTAAAATTTTATATAAAAGGTTAAAGGAAAAGAGGAGGAGTTTAGACATTGTAAGGAGTGGGTCAAGTGATATCGACCATGTAAGGAGTAGTTCATGATTAACCTACAACCCACCTACGTTCAACCCACGTGAACCCGCAAACATTAAACACCTCTGCATAATCCTTATCTTTATTTTTTGACACTTTTCTGTATCTAACAAAAAGTTAAAATTAAAAGAAAGGTTTCGTATATTTGTATGTAAAAACCCAGTAAACCCCAAGATATTAAATCGTTGCAGATCATTTTGATTATATCAAATTGAGATCAAAATGATCCAATGATCCAATTTCGAGATCAAATTAATGAACTGGAATTTACTGTGAAGCACTGTAGACTTGAAAAAAAAACATTTTTTTTAAAACACTTTCTCTAATCTGAATAAAAGTAGTTCCAATGATGCAAATAACGAATATTCCGTACATAAGTGGATTTAGAAATCAGCCAGTAGTGCAGGCGGTTTTGGTCAGCCGCCCATTCAAGCATTTTGGCAAAGCATACATTCACTTCAAAATAAGTTTTAGTCAATGAAAAAACCTGTAGATTAGAAGATGTTAATCTTATTTTTTGTATTATTTTTCTTTAACTTTTTAAAGACTAAGACTAATTTTCAAAGGCAAATATAATTTCAGTTAATAGAAAGAAATATTTCGTAGGAAAAATCCGACACAGTATTCGTTACATAATCTGCAGAAAGCGAATTTCTTCTCTCTCATATTTACAGCTACTTTATTACTTGTTGTCGTATATGCAGCAAGCAGCAATAGAATTGCTGATTCAACACGAACAATGGTCCAAAATACACTCGTTTGCACTCATATTCAAATGAGAATCGCCCACAACAATGGAAATGAGTATTTGAGAATTTTTCTCCATCATATTTTCAATTTCAAGTCAAAATTAATTTTTTAACTTCCTGCGTATAAATTTATCGAGCATATCCGTTAAAAAGCTGACGATGTCTATTTTAGTGAAATTAAGTAAAGTTTTCAGTCGCCACTTTAAGTATAGACTGGTGGTTATAAGTTGCAATCAATGAAAAACTAAGGAATCACTATTTTCACTGGCATCCACCTTGGCTATAGATAATATAAGGTACAATAATAGAAGACGTGGGGAAATGTATATGGGCTTTTGATTCTAAGAAAGAAATTTAAAATAAGCATCGTAAATTTAGAAATAGAGTAGATCTCAGTATCTGAGTCGAACTTTGCTGAATAAACTCTATTCCAATATCAGTAGAAGTATCAGATATCGAACTGCCGAAACTATACTTGTCTTTATTACATTTTCCTATAAAAAATGTAATTCAATTTAAATGACCTCCATAAAGCTGCAACTTTGCTTCAAATATTAAACACATACCCCAGAAGTTGAGTAATGCTTATAATCTTTTCATGTCAAATAATAAATCCTCAATATAAAAAATCCGGGTCTACCCCCACGGGGCAAAATATCTCATAAACCTCTCCTTTTTATCTCCATCAACTTGGATTTTCCAAGAAGAATGCATCTCTACCTGAAGATCTATATTTCTCAGATTGTGAAGACACTGAAGCACATATGATGGGAATCCCTATATCTCTCGTTCATCCTGATAAGATAACACTAGACCCACACACCTACACCTCCAGAACCGAATCTACCCTCATCCACCCCCGCTCATAAATGTTTCTGTTGTTTCCCTCGACACTTGTAGTGGTTGACCCACCCCGCGCAGAATCGCGTTTCTACCAATCCACGCCCCCCACCCCGCATCATCGGACCACTCGGTGGGGATGGGTCGCACCCCCGCGATGCCCCGTGACGTCACGAAACCTGAATCAATATCATACACCATCCCTCCGTTCGTGTTCGTCTGTTAGACTCCGAAGGAAACTGCCGGTTCAGTGCGGGGTGTCCGCCGCGACGTTAGGGACGTCGAAACTACGTCGCTCCGACGACCGGCGACGTTGATCGTTTCGGAACCTTTTTTCCGAACCTCACGTAAGACTCAAGGATTAATTACATGCTCCCTGGCTTTACCAATCGGATCGGTCTCCCACATGAATTTTTTCGGGTGGCTTTTTAAATCCGGTGATGAGAGTTGTGCCTCCTTGTAATAAACAAATTATTTAATTAAATATTTATTCATGTTATATATGGGATTTAAATTATACTTATAGAAGAATTGTGAAAGCTAACGATGTTTCGAGGTCAGAGGTAACGAGCAACGAATGTTCCAACGAAGAGAGGCGATCACCCCGTGCGATTAGTGAGTAGAGCAGTGCTCGAAATTCGGAATTATACATTTTTACTGAATGATTTTTAATGTTTCTTTCATAACTGCTCCTCAGATTTTATGCAAATTGTACTGGAAATAGAATTTTCGGAATATTTTTAGGGTTCTGTGCAGCAGTGTTTAGAGATTTAGGATTTGAGGGAATTATTATAGAATTTAATACTACTTAACCATTTTTTTTTTCAGAGTAGTAGTTAATTAATTAGCAGGATATTTTGATACCAAAGGTACGTTCTCATGATCGAGGGCTGTGGTTAGGAATTAGGAGCTACATAATAGAATCTTTTATAATCATCTTACTAGGTTTTTTAAATTTTATAATCATCAACTCTTTTGTTATTATTTTAGTGATTTATAATTTAAGAGCTCAGGTGTGAATTAAGATTACAAATGGCTGCGCCTTATTCGCGTTATGTGTTAAAATACTTTACTGACAAAACGAAATTAATTAATTAAGGGATATTGTAAAGAAAGTTTATTATTTATTTTTAAACTACATACTCTGAAAAATTGGTTCTGAAAGAATTCTATTCTGTGACGTAACTGTGATCGATGCACCTTCCGGCACGAAAGGAGGGGTCGTGATAAGGGGATTGATCTTTAAATTTACCTTGTTTTATGCTTTTACTTATTTAATCTTTATTTTGTAACATAATATTTTATGCAACCTACGCAAAGCATACAAATTGATTGCTTTTTATTTCATGGAATTAAAGGAAGTCTTTTAAACTTTTTGTTAATGTCCTGATTAAAATGGTCCCCAAATAATTTACTTTTAATCTTGCTTCAATTTTCCAATTTACACTCCGAAAAAAATTGGTTTGGCTCCACCAAACTCTTTTCTATACATAATATTGAGATTCATTTTGATTGAATCAAAAAATGGAAGAATTTTAATACCTTCCTATTTTTCACTGCCAAATTTTCGTGTCGAATTTAATTGGTACAAACTTTTATCGTCTAATCAATCTCCCCAATTTCTCGATAAAATCGTATCCTTTTTTAGCGTGTGACGAAGGAGGAAGATAAATCGTCACGCTCTCTGCGTATGAATAATATAGAAGTACTGTGACGTGTTTATCGAACACCGTGTATGTTTTGTTTTAATTTTTTTTTTGAATTTCAAATAGAACTATAAAATCTGTGATACATACATACATAGATAGATATATACATATATATTGTATAATTTACACCTTATAGTGTAGAGTCGTTCGACTTGGCACACGATTATGTCAGGGTTGCACGCAAGGTTCAGAGTTTACTCTATGGGCATGTCAAGAATACTCAATGAATTAGCGTCGTAAAGAAATTAATATTATAAAACAAACCGCAATCAAAATGCTCGAGAGAGACGTCGACGTGCAGCATCGATCTCTCTGCGATTGCCGTCGGCGTCGGCTACCCTCACACTCAAAAAATACTTTTGTACTTTTTAAGTACAGATCTTTTTTTAATTTTACAAATTATAAATATCAATTACAGTCTTACTCTCGGTCTTAATTTTCTCCAATAATTATTTCAATTATTACTTTAATTGTATTGAATTGAAATTGAATTGAAATTGTCATATTTTTAAAGAAGAGGGAAGAAAAAATATAAAGTACATGAGAGCTATAATTTGAGTAAACATAGCAAATATAAATGACACATGTTAACTGACACCCCATCTGATATTATATTTAGGACGATAAATATAGTTTGAAAGGAACTAATTGTCATTTTCTGAAGCAAAGTCTCTGCCTACAAAAACATGAATCACCTTCACCTATGTACGTGTTCATACCTCAAGAGTAATCCGATGCCCTTGAGGAGAACTCACCCCTGACCTTATCCTCTTCACTAGGGAAAATAAGTTTGCACTTGATTATTTTCTCATTTCTTTGTACTATAAGTGCTCACCTTCTTTATAATTAATCAAAAATAAAAATGCAGCAACTCATTAAGCTTGAATAATTCTTTTAAATTAATAGTAAAATTCAGAAAGTCTTTATAAATTCTTCATTGTTCTTTCAGAAAAAACAGCCATTTCATTTTCCTGCAGAAATCCTACGTGCAAAAAAAATCACACACGGAGAAAAGAAAATGACTGAATTTATCATTTAAAATAGTCATAATGCGCTCTGAAAGCATTTTTCCTGGAATTTAGTAAGTTTTACTATTTCAAATAGTAATTTTTGCTAAGAAAATTGTAAGCCCTGCTATTTTCATTGCAAAAATTACATTTTAAAATAGTAAAACTTACTAAATTCCAGAGCCATTTCTTTTCATTTTATTTTTTCCGTGCAGGGTTTGAGAGCACGATGAGCTTTATTGACCTTTTTTAAACAAATTTGAACAAAAATTAGCAGATTTATTTTATCCACCCTAAAATATACATTCACTATATGAATTATATGTTCCACGGTTGTACAACCCTGACAGGAATCATGTGCCAAGAACACTTCACCTGTGAATGACATGCATTCACGGGGCTTTTATCTTTTGAGAAGTGTGCACGCCCACAGAGAGACAATCCTTCTTTGCAGGAACAAAAAGCCACTGGTCTTGTAGATTGGCAGAGGAAGTCAAACCAGCAGCAGAGGTAATAACAGAAGACCAGTAAAGTTGGGCGGAAATCGATGGCCATCAGCGCCCATGGGCGGCCTCGCGTTTAGGACAAGGAATAGCCCCTCCCAAAAGACCTCGCTCCGGTGGGGTGACTGCTGTCCCCCGAACTCCAACCCTCCATCGTCGTCGGCCCTACGGAAAGGCCCTCACCAGGATATGCCGCCCTTGCCCGTGTGAGGTTGCCCCCCGCTGTTGCGTGCCTGTATTCCACGGGGTCTTCAGAGGTACCTATTTTCTTACTACATGCAAGGAAATTGCATCTAAACCCTTAGAAGGCACCTCTGAACTTTTCTCTATTCATCAGAAAGTTTTTTCTAAAAAATTTCTTTAGAAGTTCCTCTACCCGTGCAGAAAATTCAAAATCCGGCCCAGATGGGTGATGAAACCCATCTGATCTGGGACCAACCGAGAGATTGACAACTCGACCAAACGGGTGTACACCTACTTCTGACTTCAAGATATTTCAGGATATTTCAATGACTCCAGAAGACTTCACTGACTTCAGGAGATTTCAAGAAAATTCCAGTGAATTCTGGTGATTTCAACTGAATGCAAGTGAATTCATGTGATTTCACGTGACTTCATGTGAATTCAAATGACTTCAGATTCAAAAGAATTCAAGTTACTGTAGGAGAATTCAAGTGAATTCACGTAATTTCATGCCAATTCAAATCACTTCAGACATTTCCGGTGATTCAAAAGAATTCAAGTGACTTCAGGAGAATTCAAGTGAATTCATATGAGTTCATGTGAATTCACTGACTTCTGGAGACTGAGAATTCAAGTACCTTGAGGTGAATTCAAGTGACTTCAGAAAGTTCAGGAGAATTCAATTATTTCAAGAGATTTCAAGTGACTTCATATGAGTTCATGTGAATCCACTGACTTCAGGAGACTGAGAATTCAAGTACTTTGAAGTGAATTCAATTGACTTCAGGAGAACTCAAATTACTTCAGAAATTTCAGGAGAATTCAATTATTTCAAGAGATTTCAAGTGACTTCATGTGAATTCAAATTACTTCAGATTCAAAAGAATTCAAGTGACTGCAGGAGAATTCAAGTGAATTCACGTGATTTCATGTGATTTCATACCAATTCAAATGACTTCACATATTTCCGGTGATTCAAAAGAATTCAAGTGACTTCAGGAGAAGTCAAGTGAATTCATATGAGTTCATGTGAATTCACTGACTTCAGGAAATTGAGAATTCAAGTACTTTGAAGCGAATTCAATTGACTTCAGGAGAATTCAAATAATTTCAAAAATTTCAGAAGAATTGAATTATTTCAAGAGATTTCAAGTGACTTCAGGAGAATTTAGGAGATTTCAGTGCAAGTGTACACCTGATTTCACAAATTGTCAACCCCTGGGGCCCGACCGGAGCCACAGTAAAATTTCTACACGGGTACATCTAGACCCCTGTTTTAATCCTTTAAGGACCAATGTCGCAGCTGAGCAAAATTCACTATTTTCGATTTTCTTGATTTTCTTGTAACAAGCTTAGAATTCCGCAAAATAAATACGTGGATTAGATCAAAGTGGACTGTTCCGCATCTCGTAAGGTGGTTATAAGTTATCGTATACTGAATAGAAACCGAGAAAATTAAAAAAAAAATGAAAAAAAGTTTTTATTGCAAAAATCGATCAGAAAATGATCATAAATTATTCCTGAATTTTTTTCCTTATTTTTATTCAACGGGTTCTAGGCTTGGTCCTCAAAGGGTTAAAGCTACTTAGAAACTCTTATTTTGTGTAGACTAGTTTATACAATTAACTTCTCCTTGTCACTCACATAGCTTGAATCACCTTGTTCTTATCAGCACAATTACATTGTAGTTAATTTAAATTGTCTCTAATTATACAAACGATCAATGGTGATGAGGGTAACAATGCTAATTTCTATATTCCTGCTGAGAAAAGCTCAGCTTGACCATAGCTAAGTGAGAACCTGATCCGGAAACTGGAGTCTATCCTTTGATCAGAGTCTGCAACTATATATACTAATCGTGTCAGTAATTGAGGAATTCTGCTCTTGGGGCATTCAATCCTGTAATCACATTTCAGAAGTTTAATTAGGAAATTAGTCTTACTTAAGGTTGTAAATGCACTCAAGTACCCGGAAATGCTCTTTCACTTTTAGGACTCTTCATATTTGACACTAGAAGCGTTCATACTTTTTACTCCTATGAGGGGCAGTTCAAGTATTACGTGGGCACTTTTGAGATCATTTTTAACTTCCCCCTCCCACCATTTAAGCAACAGTAAGCACTTCCTAAACCCCCCACCCAGAAATTACATAAGATTTTCGTGACCCCCCCATTTTTTTTCATTAATAATTAATTTTCTTAAAGTTACGAAAAAAAACACTGTTAATTTAGTTAAAGGAAAATGGATTTATTCTTTCATAAATAATGACTCCATTATAAAATATTACGTAGAATTTTCATGTTGCCGGATTTGCAGTAGCGGCTAGATTTAAAACTGATTTTTTCAGACGAAGCGAAATCTTCCGTAAGATTTCAATTGACCCCCCCCCCCATGTAAGAAATAATAGGAAATTACCTAGACTTCCCGGGATCACGTAAATTTACCGAAATTTAAAATTCCTGAATTTGAAAACCATCGAAATTTAAAATTCCCGAAGGAAAATAATAATACCGAAATTTAAAATTCCCGAAATTATAAAATTTCCGCAATTTAAGATTCCCGAAGTTAAATATTCACGAAATTTTTCTTTAAAACTGGTTTGCAAAACTTTTGTTCAAAATTTCTCTTAAAAATTTTTATTCAAAATTTTGAAGAGAAATTTTTAATAAAATATTTTAAGAGAAATTTTGAACAAAACTTTTGGAAATAAATTTTAAACGAAAATTTCGGGAATTTCTAATGTCAGGAAATTTCAATTTCGGGAATTTAAAATTTCGATAACTTTCAATTTCGGGAATCTTAAATTTCGGTATTATTATTTTTATTTGAAAGTTTTTATTTTTCGGGGATTTTCAACTTCGGAAATTTTAAATTTCGGTAATCCCGGCTGCCCCCCTTCTCCACAAGCTACTTACGTAATACTTGAACAGCCCCTAATACAACTTTCTAAAAAATTAGAGATCTATTTTCCTACACTATATGCTTTACTGCTATGTTGTTGAATGCAAGAAATTTAAAGGGAGGATCTTCCGTTGATAATACATGTTCTGGAAAACCTATCGTTGATTTAATTTGTGTCAATAATTCAGCTCAGTTTAATTTAAAGAAACCCGTGTGGAAATTGCCCAGCCTAGCCATTTTGAAATGTTGGCCCTCTAAAGGTCACGAAGGTGCGCTTCTATAGTATGCTCAGCTGTCCTTCATTATTTGCCACAAAAAATTTTAAGCCCGATCACCAAGTTGAAAATAAACCAAAAAATTACTTTTGAATTGGCCCCGCGGGGGCCAATTCACAATTTCCACAAGAAGTTCTGGAAAATGAGGAAAAATCTCTTGGTTTTAGTTAATTGTTGGATCCTCGCTTTAATTTTGCAAGTTTTGTGCCACGCTTTGTCTGTCTTTCTCTCTGAAAGATGCTCTTCATCATCTCCGTTCAGGTTTCCAAACGTTCCCAAATCAGATCGCATACCGAACCTCTCAGACTTCCGCCTCCGTCAGCTCGATTTCACGCCAGTGGACCTTTCCTCCCCGAAGATGATTAATATCGCCGGGGTTATCTCCATCGTCTTGTTCTACATCCTGATCCTGGGCGTGGGAATATGGGCCGCCAGGAAAAAGGAGGCCGGCAACGACTCCGAGGAGGAGGTCATGCTGGCCGGTCGCTCGATCGGGCTTTTCGTCGGAATCTTCACCATGACGGCAACCTGGGTCGGCGGGGGTTACATCAATGGTACCGCCGAGGCGATTTACACCAAGGGTCTGGTCTGGTGCCAAGCTCCTTTTGGATATGCTCTCAGTCTCGTCTTCGGTGAGCATCACCTTTCACGAATAAACATAAGCAAAATAGTAAATAAAGCTGATCCCAACTGTCATTGTTCTTCATTTTCTAGGAGGTATATTCTTCGCCAACAAGATGCGACAGCAGGGGTACATCACGATGCTGGATCCTCTCCAGGATGCATTTGGAGAACGAATGGGCGGCCTTCTTTTCCTTCCAGCCCTTTGTGGCGAGGTTTTCTGGGCTGCGGGAATTCTTGCTGCTCTTGGCGCCACATTGGCAGTCATCATCGACATGGATCAAAAAACCTCGGTTATACTTAGTGCAGGAATTGCCGTTTTCTACACCCTATTTGGCGGCCTCTACTCTGTTGCTTACACGGATGTTATCCAGCTCTTCTGCATCTTTATAGGTTTGGTAAGCTTCAAAAGTTTCTTTGTATCTAGGTTCAATATATCTAAATCTAGTAGATACAAATTTCTAGAGAATTCAAATCCCATACAACATAACACGTATTACATGTAAAGTTTAATTGGATTCATAAAATTTGCATATTACCTTGCTACGGTTTAATCTCCATGTTGCATATTCTGCGAGATTGGCTTTCGCAGATAGCCTATCGTCATTTATGATTGGCTATCTGCCTCATGTACAGTTTTATACGATGCTATCCAAATTTTAGAGTCCGAATGGTCTAGAATAAACTGCTTTCATGAGGAATCAATGTGAATAACTGTAAAGGTTTATGTAAAGCCAATGCAAGCCCTATCATTTACAGGTCAGAGCACCCCTATCTCGATTCAGTCTTTCGGCCCTACCACCCCGTGAAGAGAAAAGTTCTTTTCATGTTTCCGTCCTTTCTATTACTTCCATCCAAATTCGAGTTACGTTTCGCCACTTTTGATAATTAGCACTCATGATGATTAAAATTACCACAAGGCTCTGAAGATCTTGACTGATAATTATTGATGCTGCGAGGAACTGGTGCTTTATAAGTTTTTCTTGATTTTAATTACAGTGGATGTGCATTCCATTCGCCTGGAACCATCCGCTGGTTCTGCCATTGAGTTCGATGGATGTCGATTGGATAGGTGTGGTCAAACCTAAGGAGTATTGGTACTACTTAGATTATGGTCTGCTGCTCATCTTTGGAGGCATTCCATGGCAGGTGTATTTCCAGAGAGTCTTATCATCGAAAACTGCTGGCCGGGCTCAACTCCTCAGTTACGTGGCTGCCTTTGGGTGTCTCCTCATGGCAATACCTCCTGTCCTGATTGGTGCCATCGCCAAAGCAACTCGTAAGCAATCGATTTCATAATGCCTCTGTCTTTTTTGCATGACCTCGATACCTAAAACCTGCACGCCATTTTTGTGACAAACCACACAGATACATTACAAAAAAATCTGACATATTACAAAAATATTCTGATGTCCGTAGTGTTGCATTCGAGCCGAGAAAATCGGTAACCTTGCTCGAATTCACTCCGTTCTCAAAATATGTCTTTCGATATGCCATACACGTCAGTCTTTTGTTTATGTTTATGATCGTCTCGGATCGTCTCGATGTTCCGAGCAAGTAGTCGTCTGGTTTCATGCAAATAATAAATAAAAATGGATAAAGATTGAATTTTTGAAAAGGAACCGTTCTTTCCGTTTGAAGCTCTAATTTAATGCATGCATTTCATTCATGGTATTTAAATTT
>JAUESH010000020.1:9533820-9591297 GCA_032275165.1 Synergus magnus | reverse complement strand
CATTAGTGTTTCGTGCAATGGCCAGTGGTGCGAAAACAGCGTTCAGTGGTGTTTTTCAATTGTTTTTCAGAATTTTTTAGCGGACATGAATCATTGATGTTTAGACACCAATCATCGGTGTTTGGGTTTCTCCGTGTAGATTTGAAGTCAAGTTAATTCTGCCAAAAATGAACACATTCTAATTCTAAATTCGCTCGATGAAACGAAAATTTCTTTCGTGGAAACAAGACGAGCCGAGAGGATAATTTTGACAAATGAACGAGACTTTTTATCGTCCTGTATGTTTATCGTCAAATATCGCTCGAATGCAACTATATGATGTCCCAAAATTGTTGAGAAATTCAAGATTCCGTTGAATCTTTTCGAATTATTTTACCAACATTAATACTACTAAGTATTTGTATAACCGAAAAACAAGCGACTCATTGATTCGGTTTCTGCTCTTTACTTTTTCTACCGTGAAAATTTGTTTTGGCGGGGTCGCAGTTTTCCAAGAGGATTAAATTAGGCTCGGTTCACCCGCGACCCCGCTACTTGACATCGGATGGGGTAGGGGTTGCTGGTAATACTTAGAGCGTGGACAGAGCAAAAGTAGATGGGGTAGGCCGGAACCCCATCGTAAACATAATATCGTGGGATCACACCATGTGGGACACTTGAATAGAAGGTGAGGGTGATAATATGACTCTCCAGTGTAACATAAATACAACCATGGTCCTGGAACTAATTCAAACCTGCATCGAAATTTTTGAGCTGGCTCAAACGCGGAATATGAAATGTGAAACATGGGCACGATATCGATTGAATCGAGACGAAAGTATTTGAATAGGATATAACATCGTGTATTATTCAAGACGTTCTCGGGTTCAATAAAGAGATATCTTGTATTCAGACATTCAATATCGCGTGATGAGTCCTAGTGTCAGAATTTAAGACGATCTTTGACGATATGCGCATTTGGAATGGAATTTTAGGCGTGGGGTTATTTGCCTTTTCAAATGACTTCTACAAATAAATTCGACGAACATACATATAAATTAAGAGATGTCTTTAAGGAAATAGGTTGTTGTATAATTTCTTTTGGACAATTGGATGCTACTCTGATTTCAGCGTGGAATGAGACGGGATACAAAGGACCTTATCCCTTGACGGAAACCGAAACAAGTATGATCCTGCCGATGGTCCTTCAGTACCTGACACCAGATTTTGTTTCTTTCTTTGGTTTGGGAGCTGTTTCTGCAGCGGTGATGTCTTCAGCTGATAGCAGTATCCTTTCGGCCAGTTCCATGTTTGCGAGGAACGTCTACAAGCTCATTTTTCGACAAAGGGTAAGGTTACACATTTATATCTTTACTCATAAAATCAATTTCCCAGAATTTCATTACCTCTTTTTCAACATATCCACAATCCACATCAACAGTTTCTGACTATACCCAGTAAATAAGAATAATCCCCGTAATCCCAGTAAAGTTTCAAATTAAAATATTATAAAACCTAGGGGGTCGTCCATATATTACGTGACGCTTTTAGGGGAGAGGGAGAGTTCGAGAGGGCCTGTTATGGTACTTTTACGACGGGGGGGGGGATATTTCAAGAAATTTTCGTAACATTCTGGCATCGAAATCCCATAAAATCCCTTGAAAGTTTTGAAATCATTCAAGAACGTATATAATCTCTTAAATTTTGCAAAATTACTTGAAATTCCACGAAAATGGATTAAAATCCATTGAAATTAACGCCATTTTTTAAAATAAATATTTCGAAAAAATCCTAAAATGAAGACCACGAAAAAGAAGAGATGAATTTGCGACACCTGCCGCTCTCTGGATTCGCATATAAAAAATTGTTAAATATTTTTTTTTAAGTACTTTAAGACTTATATTAACATGTACACGAAACCGAATTACACTACATTAAATAATTTTCATAAAAACAAACTCCAAAAATGACCCTTGATTTCGTGCAAACTTGATACGATTAATGATTAACGAATGAAGAATAAAAAATGACTATACATATTTTTTCAGTGTTAAATATTTTGCAACTGATTTTGGCATTGTAAAATTTTAATATCTATAAAATATCTGCAAGTTTCGAATAAATTCATCACTTTTGAACATTTTTTTAATTATTCACGTTTTTTATAATATTTATTAATTTTCCAATTAACGAATATTGTACACTTTAGATGTTAAAAAATTGTATTAATTGAAATTGAAATTACATGCCTTTCCTGTTTCTGACAATAAAATTCAAACTGTCAAATGAGCCCATGGATAGTGTAAGGGCATATAAAATTCGGATGGCCGTCCCGACTGGCTCCTGTTGTCTTTAAAATCGATTTTGAAAATTAAATTTTTGAAATATATGGCTTCGAAATATCCTACAAAGACGTATATTTCAAAAATATAATTTTCAAAATCGATTTTAAAGCCAACAGGAGCCTGCCGGAACGGCCGCCTGAATTTTATATGCCCTTACACTATCCAAAGGCTCAAATATGGCGTCAAAGTTCAAAAATCGCAAATGGTGCAATAAAGAATGAAGGTCGGCGCAGGATAAATAAATATATCAGCAAATCCATTGACATCCATTGAAATCTCTTGAAATTTCTTGAAATTTTTTCAAAGACACTAAAATCTTTAAAATTCCTTGAAATCCCTTGGAATATAAGAATATGCCCTATAAAACATGATGAAATCTTTAATACCTTTTAAAATTACACAGAGTAAAAATATTTAAAGCGAAAGAGCAGATGTTACGTGTTACGTATAAATGGACGATCCCTAGAGAACAATATATTTGAAATCCCGAGTAAAGGATGCAAGAAATCCTTGATCAGCCCCTAAAAGTGTAAAAAATTTCTCCTAATTCTCGGATAGGCATCAGAAATGGAGATCATCTGGGTAATGCGAGTGGGCATCGGCGTAGTCGGGATCCTTAGTACAGCAATGGCCTTAACCATCCCATCAATCTACGGGTTGTGGTCAATGTGCTCAGACCTCGTATACGTAATTCTCTTCCCACAACTGCTGATGGTTGTGCATTTTAAAGACTATTGTAATACCTACGGCAGCTTATGTGCTTACATAATTGCATTCTTGGTGAGGATCAGCGGGGGTGAGCAAATAATGGGGCTCCCAGCTCTGATCCACTTTCCAGGATATGATGAGGAGGAGCAGGTCCAGATGTTCCCTTTCAGGACAATGGCGATGTTGATCTCCTTGGTAACACTTATCGGGGTCTCCTATGGAACCCAAGTGGTCTTCCTCTCAGGAAGACTTGCTCCGGGTTATGACATCTTTAGATGCGTCGTAAATATCCCAGAAGACGTTCAGCGGGTTGGACCTGATCCTGCCGAAGGGGAGCAAATGTCTGTTCTTGCAGCGGGAGTGGGAAGACTCTATGGCAGCAAGGACGAATCGAACGGACGAGTGAATCCAGCGCTCGAGCCGGACTACGACATGGAGCCGGGATACAGGGCTGTTGGTGCTAGTGATGATGAAATTGGCAGCGGGGGCGGTGGAGGCGTTGGGGCCCAAATGGTTCCCCATGGACCCAGCGGACTCAGGCAGCCACAGTCTAGTACCGCGTTCTAATCCCAACTTCCGTGATCGGATGCTGTGACCAACAATAAGTCCGGCGACGCGGCATCTTTTTTTCCGTTATCCTACCCTGGTTTTTCATTATCCATTTTTCCATTCTTTATTAAGATTTTCTGAGATCATTGGCTGTATTCGTCTGTGTAGCTTATTCGATATCCTTTCATTTGAGTGACCTCTTCCATCATCAGCAGCTAGTATTTCATGAATATTGCAGTTGGTATACCATTTTTGTCTGAAGGTTTGCAAGTATGTCCCGTAATTATCACTCTTAAAGATTGGATCCTCGAATTTTAAATAATTGAAGTAGCTTTTCCTCAGAGGAGAAACATCTGGTACTAGATACTGGTACACTTCCATTTAGCAGTGATATTGATCAATGATTTTGACCAAATGTGTAAATACCTATCTCTGACAGCCTTTACCAAACATAGATTCTATTTTCCGTTATATTTTTCACTGTTCCTCAACATCGTTAATTTTTTCACTATACTTCATTCCTTGTTCCTACCATTATCCGTTGGAGAAGCTCCGACTCGAAAATCCAAAACTATATTATTTTAAGATGTGACTAAGATTTATTTTAATAAGATTTGTGGTGAACCACTCCTAGATTCACTTTCAAAGCAATACCGAGGATAATAAAGAATATAAAAAGTATAAAGCAATATAAAAATAACAGAGGAATATATGGATAATAGAGGTTCGGAGCTTCTCGAAGTGGTATGATGAAATTCCTACCGCCGCGTCGCCTATTAGGCCTAGTGATTATTTTGTTTTCCTTTTGAGATATATATTAAATTATATTATATATATTTAGAGTCTACCAACCCCTTGCGAGAAGTTCAAGTAAAATGGCCGATCCTCCTGGCGCCAAATCGACATCTCGATGACAGATTTAATGAGCTATAAAATTACTTATATTAAATAAACTTATATAAAATTACGTATATGAAATTACTTATATGAAATTACTTATAAAAAATTAAGTAAATGAAATTCACTCCCTGTGGAAAGTTAACCCTTTGGGAGAAATGTTTTCTCTTGTATTTATATGTATATTATAGAGGCTTTCGAAAAGAGGAATATGCTACTTAATATATATTCTAGATCAATGTCAACCGATGACTTTATATTCCTGTTGAGTGTCTTAAATATTCTCCTTGAGTCTGCGGTCATTGAAGTGTACACTGTACAAAATAGGTGTAGACATAAGAAAATAAGATAGTATCTTAAAATATGAAGACATTGAGAAAGCGAAAGCATTTCTCCTTTAGTGGTGATATTGATCACAGACAATGCAGGTATGAATTACTATTTTTAGGACTGGGAAGAACGAGCGGTTTTAGTTTAGAGGTTGACGTTAACCACGAAGTGCGGTCTCAGGGTGGTCGCAATAGGCGGCCTTTCTTCTCTATTGTATCTGACTGTGCTGATACGATTAGAATTCGTTGTTAATGTCGAAGTGTGTAATTATCTCCGTCGATGTTAGAGAAAGCTTTTGTATTTGCTATCGATCGTATTCCCTTCGCTTCGCCCGGTGACATAATTAGGTATGCCTTTCAGAGCTGAAAAACGCGAAAGTGGGGTCGTTGTAATTTAAAACAATTGGGAAAAGGAGGAAGTCATTTTTACATTCTCATTTTTCAATAAAAATTTCAAGATCTTGAGAAAATCCTTTAGTAAGATACTAAAGCTACTATCAAATTATTTATTATTATTCTATTATCCCATTGTTTCTGGGGTTGAATTCAAGTCTTTCATGTGAACCTAATTCAAGATGGGGGATTCTGCTTTGTATAGATTTACGACTAAAGTAGGGTAGTTGGAGATAAGGAAACAGTTGTTATTACAAGTTTAAACCCCGAAGGCACAGCTAAATAATACCAAGTTTCTCCTATTACTTATTTTCAAACCTTAGGGAAGAGAAGAGTAAAGACGATCTGAATAATGTTCGAGTTTATATAATAATTTTATGCATTAAATGAGAAAATGTTTTACGTTTTGTTATAAAAGAGGAATACATTAAGACACAACTTTAATAAATTGCTCAACGACCCTGCAAATTGGCATAACCGCTCGTTCTTGAACTCAGAATAAAGCTCGAGATGTCGAGAGTCGCGGAAATCTTAGATTTACGATAGTTAATAGAAGTGTTTCTTAGGAGTTTTGAGTATGCTCATTAAGGGTACTTTAGTCCTATCTATAAGCACTTGAGTGCATCGATCTCTGCCACGTAAATCCGCGAAAGCGCCCGGCGGATCGGTCGTCGTGTAAATCCGTTGTGTTTATCATATAGTATATATATACATATATATAATATACGATATATCGCGAGCATAATTGCAACTGTAAACGAGAATAAAAAGCGAGCGATAAATATAGATCGACGCGGATCGAGTCTGTACATATACATATCTACACTTATACATATCCATGAGAAGACTTAAAGAACGACGTACAATGTTAGAGGGTGCAATACGTATATTAAGTTACCGCCGTTTATTTCGCATTCGTAATGATCGCTATATCGTTGTTATTTATTACCATGATTATCACCGTTACCGTTGATACTGTACAGTTATTACATACATTTATACATAACATGTATACATATCGCATGTATATTGTATTTATCATCGCTGCTCTATATGGTAGTTACGCATATATTTTTTTTTCGCGGTAACGATTAATAGTTAGGAGCGTCTGCTTTTCGTTATAAAAATACTAAACGTTGTAAGACGATATAAAACTCAAAATATGACGAGTGAAAGTACTATTATTTAGATCGGTATAAGAATTAGATCGAATTTATTTAATATTGTTGAAAGAGTTTATAAAAGTTTCACGGGTTTCGAAATCAATTCAGTTTTTAGGTATTTTAGCTCTAATGAAATAAACTTTAATTTTTAGGCTTTGGAAGCTCGTGAGATTTTTTTAGGCTTTTTGAAAATTGTCATGGGGATTCTCCTGGGTTGAATTCATCGAGTCATTTCAGGTTAACCATGTAATCAATCAGAGGGTACGAGTTGGTCCCATCAAGCTTCTATTTTTCATTACATTAGTTTCTTTAATAATTTGTAAAACAAATGTAAATTAAGGAATCGTAAATGAAAGTGCGGAAGTCATTTTGGCAGAGATTACGTCTTTTGCACCGCATCAAAGCGAAGAGGAAAATTGCGGTTGCTACTTATTTAGGCACAGGTTGAGGAGCATGTAATGGATAAGTCATAGAGAAGCACCTTCCGGTTTCCTGTTGGTGTCGTCGTTTATTAAGTAGGATACTTTCACCTGGAAATAACGACAGAAAAATTCATAAGACATGTCCCATGGACCCTGAGGATATTAGAAAGGAAAGATAGGAAAGTATTGAATATACTGTCATTTCTCTCTTTTGAAGATTATACTCTTTTATCAATCAATTCATGAAAACTTGGTGGGATCAATAAAGATTTCAGAGGGCGTTCACTTTTTCAAAATTGCCAGTTTGTGAAAAGTTTCTGTCTCTCATGTGAAAAGCACCTCGTTTTTTTTTGAGTGGTCCTAAAAAAAGCACACGTTGAATATTTCCTCTTGAGATTAACAATAAAATTTCCTCGTTCTTCAACATTTTTAAAAGTAGCCCAAAATATTTTCCCAACTTGGAACCAAACTTTTTCATTAAAAATAAGGAAGCGAACATTTATATTCGAGTGTTATTTCTCTTAGGGCCATTTTGAAAACGAAGAAGTCAATCTACTCGTAAATCTTGAAAGAAAAGAGAGTATTAAAATTTGAGAAGAAAGTATTAGATTTCAAAGGAAAGGATTAGGAGCAGCAGGGGTGTGAGAAGAAAGGAGAGTGAACGAGATATCGAGAGAAAGAGAGAGAGAGAGTGAGGCGACCTTGAGACGTACGCCTCATCACCTACATATCAATTAACTCATAATATTATAAACGATGTGTCGAGGAATCTATACATATCACAAAGTGTGCTCTATCATTACTATCATAAGTCTGGAATGAGAGTGAGAGCGATTGTATGAGTGAGAGAGAAGAGCGGAAAAAATTAGAAAAGGGAGAGAGAGCCAATGGATGTGAGCCAATGTCGAGACAAGATGTATCATAGAAGAGACACTCCGCAAAAGAGGGTGAGACAAAGGGACGCCTCGAATTAACTTTTTTAGCGGAAGGTTACGGGTTCAATGGCGAAGAGGTTGCATGAAAAAAGAAAGTGAAAGGCTGCCCACGCCGAATAGACTTGACTTAGAGTGGAGGTACCAACCTTGAATCTTCACTCAAAATCGCCAGGGTGAGATCGTGCTCGACACTTAAAAAAAAATATATATATATATAATGAACAAAATGCAATCCATTTGTGTACCTAAACGTACCTAAACGTTATGCCTCGAAGTCGAGGTGTCTACCTATAGAGAAAGTGTTTTAACATTGTTTATCATCGATCATATATAAAGGCTCGACTTACCCCGGAGAAGTTCTTATAATGATTGGACTGAAGCTTCAGACGTCTATTCTGAAGAATTTTGTTTGTTTCGATTTCTTTGTTTATAATGTCCAAGAAATAGAAACCAAGGTAGAGAAACCGTTGTTTTATTTACTGTTACCATTTTAGAGTAAAAAAGAAACAAAAACCTTCCTTAGAACAATTTAACAAAAAAATAACTCTTTCGCCAAAAGTGAGACCAAAGGTGCAGTCAGAAGATATATTAGTAAAAATTTTGACTAAAACTATTTCTTGCCGGGAAGAGTCAAGCTTGAGAAATTTTCATCAAATTTTTGTTGGTATAGCATTAAGTTTTGTTAAACCAGCAAAACGTTTTGTTGAACCAACAAACATTTTGTTCAGCCAACGAAACAATTTTTGTTGCACAAATATTTTTTTTCAGTGTAGTATCTTTCTGTATTGGGCCGTCTAAAAATATCACTCATATTTTTTGCAGTAAAGTTATTTTTTTTGTAAAATTTTTGTTCGCTGAGGTTTTCGATTTTTTTAACTCTAAAGTGCCATTAGTAAATAAAAAATAAACGGTTTCTGGTTCAATTTTTAGGACATTATAAACTAAAAAAATTGAAAAAAAATCGTCGGAAGAGACGTCTAAAACTCCAGTCCAATTTATAATGAGATGCGTTACTCAGTATTGTACAATACAATATAAATATATACATATATACATATATATTATATTAAACGTGTATAATTGCGTAAATGGCCAAGATGTTGATTGTAAATGTTACAAATAAACGGTGTACAAAAAGAGGAAATCATTTTCCTTAATTTGCGTGTATTCAATTATTTGTTTAGATTTTTATTTGGCGAACCAGGGTCGTATGTTCCACTTGTTTCATTTCTTCGTTTGTAGGTAAGAGTTATCTTCACTTGTTGTCTATTCCATTCACGTAAAGCTGTAGAAGATCCGAATTTCAAATTCGGGCCTAGAGAAATCAGCGATTGGGTAACAAAATCGGATCTTGATGGGCTGTGGGGAATTCGAAAGTCTACGACAGAAAGAAATTTGGATCGTAGATTTTCGAGTCAGGCATAGTAATTGGAGAACTTTAATGGGCGTTTTAAGTTCGGTTACGATTGGAGTAGAAAGACTTCTCAGTTATTTATGCGTTCCCAGTATCTGATTCGTTTGAATCGATAAATCGACCAACTGCTAACACAGCCAACTAAACTTACTCAGATTGATGTTATTTCGTTCCAAGATCGCTTCCAAATTTTTAATTTTAACTTTTAAGAAGATCCAAAAATAAAAGACCCGCATCCACTTTAAATGCTATATCCGAAATCGAAGCTGTTTCAAAATTATTTTCTTTAATATTACCTAACATTGTAAGTTATAATTTGTAAAAGCGCGTAATGTTTCATTATGAGTAGAAAGTAAGGTAAAGGAAATACAATATAGAGACGTATAGAGACGTGAAGATTATAACATCAGATATGCACATGACGCCTCTTATTGGCTAATTTGCCTATCTGTCATTTCCTTCTTTACTTTCTCATTTAATTACATACTTTTTTTTCAATGAAGAATATTTCACGAGAATTTTCACTTATTCTCGTATAATTTACTATGCATTATAAATATTAAACCATGATAATTAACTCGATAATAATGAATAATGTTGTTTTCAGCATAAAAGCTTTATTAGTACAAAAAGCGTTTCTTTTTCTACAAAATAAATAAATTACAAGCGCTGGAAAAAAAGCTTTTACTTTTTCCCCATTAGAAAACCACTCTCGTTTTCTTCAGGTTTTTTTTTCTTTACGACTCTGAGACGCAATCGAGTAATGTCAGGATCTTGAAAAAAGTTTCTGATAAGATTCTAATTGGTTTTCCGTTCCTGTGGACGTCTTCTATATTAGATGGTTGAACGACGTTATTTATCTCTCAGATTCGAGACCTCGATATATTTGTGTCAACCCGAATTTAGTGAGTTCTTAATACTTGGGATGTATACAGATGATCGAGGGATTTTTCAGTGGCAGATATACGTCGTTGTAAGATTGGAATGATTCTTATTCTTCGTTTGACCAGAATGAAATGAATCTAGCTTGGCGAGATCAACATTCGCTTAAAAGAAGAGAATGTCAGAAACGAGATTAATATTGGTAACCTCCATTGCTAGCATAGCTCTGACCTCCGCTGCTTCCACCTGCGCTGGGAGCACCATAGCTCGAGGATGGTCGACCGCTGGAATAACCACCGGAGCTGGAAATAGAAGAAAAAATTTGATAAGAATCCAGTAAGACACAATAAAGTATATTTAAACAATTCAATTAACAGAAACGGGAACAGCTTATTTTAGATTTAAGTCTTTCGCTCGAAACAGTGGAAATATTGAATGCCTTCTATTGATTCATGTATTTGAATTGCTTTCAATTTCAAAAGCGGCTGAATTCGAATTTAAAAGCAATTTACTTCAGTCCAGATATAAAACTAATTATAGACTGCTTTCATAAATTTGATTACGGGATTTGGATTAGATAAGACTAATTCAAAGTCAAGATATAGTGGAAGAGTAATTGACCAATTATATTCTACGGCGCTAATAATGATAATTAGTTACTTTAGATACAGAATTACTTGTATGAGGAACAATTCGAAAAAGAGTCATTCGAAAAGAGCACAGAAAAAACAGCTATGTGGCAACTATTATTAAATAATTAAACTATTATATATGGCAACTATTATAAAATAGTTGTCACAACTATTTCACAATAGTTGCCGCAACCACATATGGTTCTGTTAATGAAAAACGTGGTTGTGGCAACCACAAATTAGTAGTTTTACCATATTTTACTATTTCTGTGGTTGTCACAACCATAGAGGGTTTTCAGTGAGTTCATAAATGTATAACAATTTTATATAAAGAGATAATTACCCTCCTCCGATTCCGCCTCCACCAGCACTGGGTGCTCCGTAGCTGGATGATGGTCTTCCACCTGCACTTCCACCTCCGAATCCACCTCCACTTCCACCACCGAATCCACCACCGAATCCACTTCCCGTGGAAGGTGCACCATAGCTAGGAGATGGTGCCGAAGCTGGTGGTCCGTAACTGGAAGAAGGTGGTGAAGAAGGAATGGAAGAAGGTGGTCCATAGCTCGAGGAAGGAGCTCCACCTCCGAATCCACTAGTTCCAAATCCACTGCTTCCTCCAAAGGAAGATGATGCACTGCTTCCTGCAAAGGAAGAGGATCCACTACTGAATCCACTACTACCTCCTACTGAAGGTGCACCATAGCTGGAAGATGGCCTGGAAGGTGGTGGTCCATAGCTGTTCGAAGGCGTGGATGGTGGTGGTCCATAGCTGTTGGAAGGCCTAGATGGTGGTGGTCCGTAGCTGTTGGAAGGCCTGGATGGTGGTGGTCCATAACTGTTTGAAGGCCTGGATGGTGGTGGTCCGTAGCTGCTGGAAGGTCTGGATGGTGGTGGTCCATAGCTGTTGGAAGGCCTAGATGGTGGAGGTCCGTAGCTGCTGGAAGGTCTGGATGGTGGTGGTCCATAGCTGCTGGAAGGCCTGGATGGTGGTGGTCCATAGCTGTTGGAAGGTCTGGATGGTGGTGGTCCATAGCTGTTAGAAGGTCTGGATGGTGGTGGTCCATAGCTGTTGGAAGGTCTGGAAGGTGGTGGTCCATAACTGCCAGATGGTGGGCCACCGCCGCCCGATGAGGGAGGTCCATAACTGGAGGATGGTGCTCCACCTCCTAATCCACCTCCTAGTCCACCTCCTAGTCCACCTCCGAATCCACCACCAGCTGATGGTGCTCCGTAGCTGGAAGATGGTGCTCCACCTCCAAATCCACCACCAGCTGATGGTGCTCCGTAGCTGGAAGATGGTGCTCCACCTCCAAATCCACCACCAGCTGATGGGGCACCGTAGCCTGAGGATGGTGCGCTTCCTCCGAATCCACCTCCGAATCCGCCACCCCCACCGGATGGTGCTCCATAGCTCGATGATGGTGCTCCACCTCCGAAGCTACTGCTACTGCTGCCTCCAAAACTACTGCCTCCAAGGTTTGGGGTTCCATAGCTTGTTGAGGGTGGGAGGTAGTTTGACGATAGAGGAGCTGGAATTAATTAATCAATTTATTTTTAAGGTCTTTTTTTAGTTTAGTTAGTTTACACAGAATTTTAAGATAGATTAAATGATTAAAAATGATTTAGATTAAAATGATTCAAAAGTGAGTGACTGAGTGAGTCTATACCAAGAACATTTTCCATTGTATTTAAACATTAGCCTGCGAAATTCTAAAGCAGTTTTCCTGTACTGATTATTTTTTGTATGGAGATAGTTATCTAGACTTAGATGACACTTTTTTTTATTGAAAGTGCGAGTTCATAGTGTTTTCTTTTCCCTTTCATTTCTTCTCTCGAACCGCGACTTGCATTGTTCTTTAGACTCGAGATGTGAATATGTATAAGTGCTAACTTGAACACAGGAGAAACCTCCTTTCCTTTACGGGAGATAAGGAGAATTGTTATCTTCCCAGTTCCTAGTTTTAATGCTAGAATGAAACTAGCACCAAACGATAATTTCTAATATGAAATATTTTAAATAAAATAATCCTGCCTTAAATCTTTGAATTTGAAAAGTATAAAATACAAGAAGATGAATCCTAAGTCTCCTTTACTTCCGATTGTATAAATGCTCAATTGAGCTAGAGGTAAAAGCATTTACTTTATATTTTGCGGCAAGGAGACATCCAAGGCTCAGTAGCTGACGTCTCCCCTTCTTTCTTTCTTGTACCGTGCTCATCCTACGGTGAAAGTGTGGGAGATCTGTGAGTCGCTATGTCCTGGTGATTACCTCCTCGTGCGACTATGGTTAACGACTTTGTACGCGAGTTTTCATCAATGGGCTCTTTCCATAATAAGATTCCCTCTCGCTCACAGAACTAAGCTTTCGATTTCAATAATTATTCATTGCATCATTTGCATTTCATAACTAATTACTTCCTTTCTTTTAGCATCAGCTTCACTCACAGATCTCACCATCTTCACGAAGAAAACTGTCTTGGAATCCCTTAAAATTCTATTTACAGTAAAATCCGGTTTTACACATCATTCAAATTTTAATTTTTTTCCCAAAGTAGAAAGGTGTTATCTTGAAATTTCTTTGAATACGAAGTTCTCGAAGACTTTTAAATTACGAAGATAAATTCCAAGAAGAAATGCATAAACAGAAAGCAGGAAAAAGTGTTGCACTTGGTACAGTTCCATAAACCATTTGAGGTCGTGTAATTTCTTATAAATGGATGCACGGCCATTTCGCATGCCAAGCATTACTGATGAAAGTAAAAACAGCGAATAATTTACGGTAGATTTATTGGAGACCTCGATGACCTCGACTCTCTTGGCGAATGATTTTATGCCATTTCGTATTAATTGAGTCTTCGGGATACTAACGAAGTTTAATTTTTAGTTTTATTCTGATAACGAGCATCATTTCAGAAAGTGAAAATGTATTATACTAATAAATTGACGCAATATTAGAGTCTTTATGTCAAAACGTCTATTTATAATAATCATTCTAACAATTACTGAAAATTAGGATTTGGAACACACTTGGAAAAAATAAGTGCTGGAAAATTTACTTGACTGTCCTAGAGTTTGTAGGATAGGCCAAAGGGTTCTAAAGAGTTCGTATATCATTTATTAAAAGGTTCGGTAATAAAGAATATACGAAATCTTTAGAACTTTGTGGTTTCTCCTAAAGTCTAGGAAAGTGAAGTAAATTTTCCAGCCTTTATTTTTTACGTGCAATTTTGCTTCCTGTTTATAAAATATTGTTACGAAGGTATTAAGGATGCCGTAACCAAAATAAATCTACAAGCGTACTTCGCAAGACCCACATGTTTTACATCCGAGGTTTCCACCATTCAATAGCAGAAATGCGTGTATAATTATGCAGGCATGCCTTATTTGTTTTTTTCAACTTTCAATGGACAGAAGACCGATTTTTATTAAGTTATGTAACTTTCAGTAATGTTACGAAACAGTATAACAAAAAATTTTAAGTATCAGCCGCCAATTCTAATGACTCCTACCTTCAATGATCAACACCTTTCTCAATCGAATCTTGAATTAAAACTTCAGGAATTCGAAACGAACAAATTTGAATTGATAACACAAATCTTCACTTAAAAATATTGAGAAGTAATCTACCAACGATCATTAAAATTGAACCAAGTTTTTAAGTAAATTTGTACTAATAAAATTTTCACTTAAAATTATTAAAAATTTTTTACTATTTCATTGGTTAAATTTAATCAGCTTTCATTAACAAAAGTGCTTATATTGTCAGTTATATTTTTTACGTTACCTATCACTTTTAACTCATCAAATTTAAATTAAACGAACATTGTTAACCAGTCTCATACCTTTTTTTATATCACTTTTCGACTACAAACAACAAAATTCAACATCATAAATAAATTTTTTTGAACTGCTCACTCAAGATATATTTTTAGTAAAAATAGAGGAACTTTCAATCATAAAAAGTACACTTCATCACTCACGTATGAAATCACAGTACAATTTCCTGAAATAAAAAATCTTTATATCCGAATTGAAAAACGACACTGATAAAACTGATTCCTTACCCTCTGCGTGAGTCGAAGGGAGCAGCAGGGCCGTAGCAAATATGGTTGCGGCCAAGGTGGGCCATCCTCCCATGAACTTCATATTTCCGGAAAAAAATCCGGAACTCAAACCAAAATCAAGTCACAAAAACTTTCCGTATTCCGTATTTTTTTTGTTATTTTATACTGCTCGTTTGCGTCTTCACGAACGGAATTTAAGTCACAAGGGGGATGAAAGTGAAGGTGTAATACCCGAGGCGACGATGCCCGCGTCGCTCGACTACGAATTTGTCTAACGTGCTTCAAACATAGTGGATCTTGCTTATATAGTTGGCCGTCTTTTGGAGAAAGTCCCCGTTGAGTGCAGAGGATGCCACTGCATATAGTAGGGACCCTGGTGAACGTGAAAATAAGTGGGGGTCGTCCAAGGGGGTGGGGGCGGGCACATGAAATACATTCAAGTCCAGGTGAAGATGCGCTGACCCTGGTCGTTGTCGTTGAAATGTTATTGTTCTTTTTATTATTCCCCCTTAAGGAGCGTCACGATCCTGTCATTTTTTTGACGAAGAGGAGGCCAGGTAATGTGATGCTCAGCAGCCCTCAAGGTGTTCCGGAATATCGTTCGTGATCTGCCGAAGGCAATACCATCAGTGATCTTATCTCAGATCCTATTTCTGAAGATTACGCTGATGGTTCTGAAAAACGCTGCACCTTCTGCTATTTTAGATGAGATTTCTAAAAGTGGATTTTTTACGTCTCGGGAAAAGCCATTAATTTTGCTTTCAGAATAATGTTTTCAGAATAATGCTTTCAGTCCTAGAATTCCTCCTTTCGGTTTAAATTCCATTTGCGTGATACTCAAGCAAACTTAAAGCAAGTGTTAAACTTTGTTTCACATAAATAAATTCAACTACTCAATTTTAAAATTAATTAGAAATTTTTCAATAAAACCTTACTAAAGCGATTGCATTTCAATGTTTAACCCTCAAAAGAATTTTAATTGGCCTTACTTTGAAATCGTTATAGAAGCTTGACGTGTATAATGTAAAACTAAAAGAAGAGGCTCTTAATTAGTTACGTAAGAAGCTTCTTTTTCATAATACATATAATTTATCATGCTATTATAGCAGCATCTTTCCATGTATCTATACTTTTTGCTTCTTATATAATAATTCATGAACGTTTCTTTAATTATAAATGGTACCTTTATTCAAATTTGAAAGCCTACACATTTTAAATGATGTTCATCAACTTCTTCAAAGAGATTCAAGGTTGTTATAAGTTGGACTAGGCTTTCATCAATATTCTTTAGAAAAAAACGTCTTATTTTCTATAATGATATTACACATTTCACTTTTAAATAAATCATTTCTATCTAAGATTAATGAAAATTAAAAAAAGTATCCCATCTTATTAGCACATAATAGCGGACACTGATCGTGCATAAATCAGAGTAAAAAAAGGTTAAAAAATGAAGTGAGAGGAGACGAGCCTATATAATTCTATATAATGATGAGTCCAGTATCGCGAGACCGAAACGATGTCCTTCGTTGATTTACTCATCATCGCTCTTAATTATGTAACTAGCTTCGGTTCCGTAAGAAACTTAAAAGCTTCGTGCAGCGACAGAAAGAGCAACATTAACATATAAATTCAATTAAACGCGCGCGTAATTGGAGCGTATTTACGGGCTCGTCGTACAGGAGTGTCAAATTAGTGACGGTACTCAGGTAAACGTCATCATCCAGTTTCCATGCTACTCGGGTCCTGACCCCTTACGTTATAGCGAGCACGGTTGACGAGCGATTTCTAGGCCGAGGACACTATCTGCCTATATACAAAACGACGTACGTGAAAATGACAGGATACTCAAGCTAATGCAGCAGCTCTAAGAATAAAAAGAACATCTTTCCACATTCGCGTTCACGCGCTCTCTTCTCGCGATATAAAGAGAATTGCTGCATATGTCGACTCATATCAGGACTTTGATTTTTGAAAGCACTAAGCGAATTTTTTTTTTTTTTCTTAAAAGCACTTAGTATTGTTCTTTTATACTTTGAGTGTTGTAGATTGTTATTTAGAAATTAGAACATATTTAGGGGCCATTGATAAATTATGTAGTCCTTTTTCCGCTATTTTTTGCCCCTCCCCTCTCCCATGTAACAAGTTGTAATAACATTTTGGATCCTCCCTCCCCCCATGTTACGTAATTTTTTCAAATATTTCCATCACTGATTCATTAAATAAAATGTAGCTACTTACTACGGAAAATATGATTAAAAATTCAAGTATCTTTTGAAATAAAAAGAAAGAAAACTAAACTATATGGAATGCAAAACGAATGAACTATAATCCTCGCGAAAATTAAAACGTATAAAGATCTGCTTTATTTAGTACAACTAGCAACTATGATATAGAAACTTGTAATTCCTTGTCTAATTTCAGCAATCTGGTTTTCGACAACAATGTGTTCAATATATGGTAACATCATTTTTTTAAGATAGGAAAATATCTATAAGAATATTTGTGAAATCCCTAGAAGTTTTTGAAATCCCTGGAAATCTTTAGAAATCATTTTATATTTCTTAAAAACATTTGAGATTCTTTAAAATCCTACGAAATTCTTTAAAACACCTTAAAATTCTATGATATCCCTCGAAATCCCTTGAAATCTGAGGGAATCCCTTAAATGTTAATTTAAATTCCTTTGTTCCCTAAAGTTTTCTAGATATCCCTTTAAAATCCTATACAATTTTTTAATCCGTTGAAATCCTTGAAATAATCATTGATTTTTTCAAAAAAATGGCGCGTTTAAATAAAATTCAAATTTAAAAAAAAACTCCACCAGAAAATTATTTATAACAAAAGAACTATGCAAAAAACTATGCTGAAAAAAATTCCCAAAATATTTTTTTTCCTTTTTTTCGCTGGAGTGGCCTGACCCCTTAAATGTAAAGCAGTTATTCTTACTTTAGCCATATATAGATGCAATTTTCTGAAAAACTCCATTTGCAAGTAATTCTCAGTAAATTTCATGGACTCTTATTGCGTGGATATTACAGTTGATTGCTCAAATAAGGTTGCTAAATCAACCATTTATTATTGACTGTGCAGCAATCGGATGGTAAATCTAAGAGAAATTGTGTTTGATAAGCTTACTGCAATATAAACAATTTGCCCCAGTTTGGGGTACATTTTTATGATCAAGAGGAATTCATAATTAAATATTGTAATTGACGTAAATATACTCAATTCATCAAGAATTAATTTCAGAATAAAATCTAAAAAATGAAAGATTCCCTTTTTCTCTGTGTACCAATATTTTTTACTGGGATTCTATAATAAAACTCACTCGTAGCTTTGGTTGTTAATATGTAAAATCAAAATGCAATAAAGTTAGGTTTTAATTAAACTGAAACGAATCTAAAAATCGTCACAGCTTTTGGAAATTAATGAGGGAAAGTTATCGACGCGAGAATCATTGCCCTAGATAATTATAATATCTGAGTTATTTGCAACTTGGGAAGCAAGGTTCATCGCGCCTCTGTTTGTGAGTTGCCTCATTGCCGCTGAGCTAATTGATTAAAGGGATTATTGCCTCGCTGTACGAGTATAGCGTACGTTCTGCTCATGTTTTTCTCGCTCGAACGATTTTGATGCTTAGGAGACGTGCTGCTGTTTATAATTTTGTAAGATCTTCTAGTCTGCTTAAGCAAAGTTTGTCATTCGCATGATAAGCCATGATAATTAATATTAACTTTCCGGTTATTCGATTAATTTAAATTCACTCAAGAGATTTTCTCTGATGGTATGAACAACATTTTCATCATTCATTACTACTTAACTAATAATTAATTACGATAATGAGCCGTGAGACCTGCCCTCGGTCAATTGTTTCATTGAAATTAAAAGTATGCCCATGTAGTGAAATTGCTACAGATTTTCATTGTTAAGCACTAATTATTTAATTAAAACTTGGTGAATTTTCATTAAAATAAACAGGTAATTTAATAATTGCAGCGATCAAATGAACTCAATGGTTATTTGCAGATTGTGACTCTATTCTTCTTTTTCTCCTTTCAATAAAATCTCTTTTGAATCTGTTATGAATATATTTTATGCATATGCAAAGCAATAAGAGTCTTGAGATAGAAAAGAACGATTTATCATCGATGGCAAATGAGTTTACGTCCGACCGTAATTGTCTTTCCAGTACTGTCTGTTACCACTAACAAGTCCAACGTAAAGATGTAGTTCATGGTGTAGAATTAGACAATTTTCATTGAAAATTTAATGTCCCACTTTAATACTTTCACTATGAAATACTCAAGGGCTTCTATTTCGCTATTATTTATTTTTTATAACTTGATTTATGCAAGTTATGTTTTTTACTATTTCTTCAATTATTATTGTTAAATATTTAATAACAGTAAAGATAAAGTATATAATAGTATATAAAAGCTTCTAATATACTGGGAATAATGCAACTCTTCTAATCAATTTCTCTCATTATGAAACAGAAAGGTATCTCTTATTATTTGGCTAATAATATTACCTAAGGCTATTAGTTTTAATTCGAAATAATAATATCAGGGAAACAAAACGAAGATTAGTATTCACAGTCCATTATCCACGCTCTCCAGTTTTTAAAAAGATGTAGACGACTCGCGAAGGCTACATAAAACGTTTCGCAAGACACTCCTCTTCTTTAAGATTATTTTCATTATTTCGCTCTTCGTCCTTCACAATTTTTTTATTCCAGACAGATTTCGTGTGAATTTTTCAGGATGCTCGTGGCCTTGAAGGTTGCTTAAATGTTTCAAGATACACTTCTTTCCTGTCATGCGAATTAATTCGATGTGCTTCTAACGAAAGATCCACTTAAATCCTCGTTAGTTTATTTCACGAGGAATAAATTAGTTAGTTTATTTGCGAGGGTTCTTTTTTTTTTAGAGAAGAAATGCCACCTAAAACGATATGCAAATTTCACATTTGAATAATGTAAATATATGTTAAAAATTGAATACTAAATGCAAAGTAAATACTGAAATGTATAAATACGTGCTAAAACTATAAATGCATATTCAAAGTTGTAATATATATTCAAAAAGGAAAAGTTTACTAATTATAAATGTATCGAAGTTTTAATTCCCATACGTTTTAGACTTATTTTGAAACTACAAGTTATATAAAAGTTGTACATTTTATGCTAGAAGGAAGTAGAATAAGTGCAAAATTACAAATGCGTGCAATTTGAAAAGGAAGGTTGCCAGATAAGTTTTGAGACAGTAAATACAACGATTTATCATTTCTGCTGTCAGATTATAGAATGCATCGATATTTGCTCATTGAAAATGTCAAAAGCTGCGTTAAATAATGAACGTCTGTCACTTGAGGATCGTTTATGAGATAGGCGGAGATGAACAATAGATGTACACATGACCTGCTTTTATGCAAAAGTACTTAAGACATATTTCGAGGTCATTTATGAGTAAATTAAAATTTTGTATCGCATTGAAATTGCGTAATATAGTTTTTAGAGTTTTTAAAAGGAAAAAATTTACTTTATAAAAATGATCTTTAGTTATTGCAAAAGAAAGTGGGCGAGTAATTTCTATATAGTTGTAAAATATTGGAGAGCAAATGAAGAAGGAAGGAGTTAGAATAATAACCGTATTGTTCTTTTAAGATGCAGTAGATCATTATTTGTGACAGATAAAGGGTTAATTATCCAGGATTTCTAACAAATAATGAGTACCTTCCGTGAGATAGTAGAATTTGCTGGGAACATTCAATCATCGCGTTAAACCTGAAATTAGTATTTAATTACAAGTCGAAACATCTTTCAAAATTTGTGGAATTCGCAATCGAACAATCAAATCTTTGGAAATACTCGGAACCTCAGTAGCACGTTTTTCAGAAGCATTTTTCTGGGTGATGTAATAGCTATAAAAAAGAAAATCATTTGTTGAATGTAAATATTCCTCAAATATAAAAATACTTAAATTCTCGATCGGTTTTCGTATATAAAAATTTATTGCGAGAGCGGGTGAATAAACAAAAAGCAATTTGGATTCTCTTCCGCATAACATGAAATAATAGATTGTAAAGTGAATAAATGTAAACCCGCATAAAACTTTATCATATAAAAGCGTCGTATAACGAGCAACTGAAAAGAGAGAATTGAAGGTCTTTGAAAAAAAAATAAAAATTCATGTTCAAGGCTCTTGGCCAGGAAGCTTGATTGAAATTATTTGAACGATTTACCGAATGGCATTTTGCAATCAACCCTTCACTACCAGTGAAAGCGAATTTTAGTTCATTGAAAAAGTTAAGTGCTGTGGCCTTTTATTAATCGCTCACCGATCAAATGACGTCAATTTTGTGCATGAATATCATTATTCATATGCAAATCTGATGTACATTAATTAGATGGTCAGTATTTAAAAAATTAGCACTAACGTATTTATCATTATTAAACTCTTACTTAACATTAAAAAGGCTAGCGGTTTTTCCTTAATTTCCTTTTATGATTATAAACTATCTGATTGATTACAAATAATTTTTAGTTTTAATGAAGTGAGGAAGGAAGTAGAGCCACGACAGAATATTCGTGGACATGCACGTGTGTATTTAAAGTTTATCAAACTACTTCCAACCGCACGTTCCATCCTAACGAGGGCGACGATCGATAGTTAATTAATATTTAACTATTGGATGAAATATATCGAAACTCATTAACGAATAAATAAAGGGACGGATGCAATCAAGGCACATAGAATTTTTCGGCTTGAGCGCAATGACTTCTCATTGTTTTAAAACATTTCTTTCTAACTTTAATTTCAGGTTATTTAACTAATACAGGGAACTTATTTGAATCTCATACAAAAATATTTTCAAAATTCTTATTTTTGCCTTGTCAGAATACACTTGCGCTCGAAACAAAAAATTGTATGTGCATTGTTCTCTTTACGATAAATATCATATATCTTATGGCGCATTAAAATTAGGGAGACAATATCCATAATAGTGTCATACATTAGCATTTTAATTGTCAATTCATTCATGAATAATTTGTTGAACATGAAGATAGTTAATGCAGTCTACATTGAAATATGTGATACACGAAATTGTTGTATGTACTAGAATTTTGACGCATCATCATCAAAAAGTTTAGAATATTGAACAATGAAATTTTCAACAACAAAAAAATCACTCTGGACAATATTGGTGCCTTTTTTGTACAATTTCTGTGCACTGTTACGTTTATTATGATATATGTATAATAGATTTACCTTCCTGTTTCTTCACTATACCAATTTCCCCTTTAATCCAGTTTACAAATTTGTACGTAAAAGAAGGAGTGATTTAAAAAAGTAGAAGTAAAAGTACCTAGAAACTGGAATAAATATACTTTCCACTTTTTTCTCGAATGTCTGAGCCGAAAAGGGGCGTTTGTAAGAAGGTGAAATGCATTTGAAATGCGCAAAGTACTCTATTTCTGAGCTCAGCATGTGCTTATGGATTCAAAGAGTGATGTAATCCGAAAGGCTCGAGAGATGATGTTTACTCCAGTCAAAAACAGACGTCGTTCAATATCCGTGCATTTAATAATAGAGATACAGATAATGATGTAATTAATTTCTTCACTTAAAAAAAATGTCTGAATAAGTTAACCAGAATTTTGGTTAAATATGCCCTTACTATTTTTTCTAATTGATTTAACCAGCATTCTAGTTGTTTCAGCTAGAAATTTTGATTAAAGTAACCAAAATCCTGGTTACTTCAACCAGAAAAAATAGAAAGGGCATATTTAACCAGAATTTTGATGACATGTTTTTGAGTGTTTCATAAGATATATAAACAAGACAGTTTTCAATCGTTTGTATAATTTTTATCCACTTTCGGTTACACTTTTATGACATAATATATATGACACAGGAAATACCGGAAAAAAATTGATAGTTGAATATTATAAGTACCCGCATGTAAAATACTCTCATTTTCGCAGAAAGTATGATTAACAAATGGTAAAGAGACGAATTCAATTAAATTGAATAGTGTTTTCCCGATAGTTAAAACAACTTTGAACTTTCAAGGCAGAATTTTAACATTTTCATGTTATCTTTTCCTTTATGGGATTTCATGTTTGCTCCTAGAAGGCTTTTATGTTTGTCCCTATATCATGCGGCTATAAAACTCACTTTTTAATTATTGCGTATTATTTTTTTTACATATAATACAGTATTATGTAGAGAAAATTGCCACAAAGTATAATTTATTTAATAATTATATTTAATAGATTAATATTCTTTTCTTAAATTGAATTTCACCTTGAATTTATTATATTCACTTCAACTAATTTATTAAACATACTTATCTATAAATTCTCTCTAAATGTTAAATTATCTTTGAATGTCGAAATTCATGGAGAATAAATTTGTAAAATTCGACACTTGCAACCTGTTTGAGAGACTTTTAGCGTTTATGTTATTGAGTAGCACGTTACTACCTGTAACCTGCTATCTAAACAGAAATCTGAGTCCATTGCTTTGGCTAGATGCTTATTTGCCAAGACCTCGGCAATAATACTTTCTCCCATGAAGATGCTCTCGCGTGCTTTTCGCCGATCTTCGACGATCGATCAGAGAAAGCAGTACATAATTAATGATGGCTTTATATGTCAAAATGTGTGAAAAAATGTGTCTTTACATACATGTATATATATTTTTTTATTCATATACATTAGATTCAAGATAGAAATAAATCAATGAAAATATAGAAGCATTCTTCATTTTCACGAAAATAGAGAGTGATTACGAAAGATCGTGTCTTAACTTACGAATCCCTCATTAGCTTAGAATGTGATGGTGTTTTCAAGATTTTTTCTACCTTGGAAGAAAGTCTCCTTGTAATTTTTTAATTAAAAAGAATATTGATGTAAATATAATATATGTTCTTAGAATTTTAAAGTTGTAAAGGAATATTTCTTCACTTAAACTTGAACACAACCAGTATGAGTATGATAATAAAGGGGAAAGAATATGATAATAAGATTTTCTTCCTTTTTACTAAATAATTAATTCCGAATCCAAAATGAAATTCACCTACGTATAAGCCATAAAGAAATATTTTTCAATTGCCATTCAAAAGAGGATATTTTTATCTCAAATACATTTAAGCATTTAGTAATTAGATTTCCGCTTTATCTTTCTTTTCAATTATTTAAGCGGGATCAATACCTATTCTTGGTTCTAATATTACATCAACTGAATAGAACTTAGAATATCCTATGTATTATCTACTCTATAAATAACGTGTATAAAGTAGTTTGAAAAAAGTTTATCTTCGTAGTGAAAGTACGAGTTTATTATTACATATATTTACAACAGTCAAAAACTAGCTTTGTCTTTTTATAGGCAGGAAACTGTGCCGGAAGGCATTTCAAAGTCAAATACAGAACAGAATAAATTAAAACACGATCAAATTTTATCAAGCTTCTCTCCATTCTATTTCTCTATATTTTTCAATCAAAATAAAATTCCTTTTTTCATTCGACTTTAAATCTTTGGATTATGCCCACCAATATCGAAGGTCGCAAGTTCATTGAACGCGAAACATCCATAAAATCATTAAAATCCGACACACTCTCATCATATCAGTGCACAGTCTCTCATCGGTAGCTGATCTCGTAATTTCAATCTTCTCACCCAGACGACCTTTAATCGACTGATCGACTTTCACCTCTTTCTGTCGCTCACCCGCTTTTCGCATATCGCTTTATCCCACGCCAATTTATATCCCAGAAATTGATAGTGTAGTTTTGGATAGCCTCTGGATAGTGTAAGGGCATATAAAATTCAGGTAGCTATTCCGCATAGCCCCTGTTGTCTTTAAAATCGATTTTGAAAATTAAATTTTTTAAATATATGACTGAAATTTCTTGAAAAATCTCCTATTTCAAATATTTAATTCTCAAAATTGATTTTAAAGGCAACAGGGGCCAGCCGGAACGGCCACCTGAATTTTATGTGCCCTTACACTATCCAGAGGCTCAATTGTACTCTAACTATTTTTCTGCAAAGTAAATTAAAAAAAAAATTCTTTTCGGGCTGAGGGAAAATACGCAGACGTTTCTATAAATTTCTATTGGAAGAATCTTCTTTATCTAGCAGTCTGCTTTCTAATTTTACTGCAACTTCTCTGGAAGTCTCACCAATCTTTTGTCTCGATAAAACCCCTCTTCTCTTCATAATAAATATTTTTCACAGATGCACGTAAATTATCTACTTGTAGCAAAAAATATTTATTATTGCGGATGTAAAGTTGGGGAAAGTAAATTTGTTCATATGGTAATTTTCTCGATCCCAGGATAAATTCTTCAGCTGAAGAGGGGGTTGCATCGAGGGGTAATACCTTTTTACTCTGTCAGAGCTTTCGACTCAGGTAGACATTTGGACAAATTGCCGTTGGGAAAAAATTGGCCTCGTTGGCATCGACTGCCGCCTCCGCTTGGGGGTAGTTGGGCGTGACTTTTGAGAGTAAAGGGCGTGGCGAAGCTGGATCAATAAAACCACCCCCGCCTCGACGATGGGGTCGTTGGGGGTTTACGAGGCCGGAGGCAACGCGGGGGCTTGGTAGCGTTCCTCCGAAAAGCGATTTGGTGTTCAAAATAGTCTAGGGGGTTGCTGAGGACTAGGGGGTTGGTGAGGACAAGGGGGTAAATGGGGGTGCATGACAGGGAGTTGGGTATGATTGAGGAGGTGAGTTAGAAGCGGGGGTGGATTTGGCAGAAAGACACACCTGTCCTCTGCCAAACTGAATCGATTCTCAGCTTTACCCCCCTCAGTTCTACACCCCTCGTCCCCCTGCAACCCCCGCGGAATAGGACCAACATAACCAACCTCTTTACATCCACACGAAGTTGGAAGGGCGAGAATTGCATGGCCTCCGGACCCACGCAGGAAGTTTCATGTAGTACGCGCAGTCACGCGACGTACAGTTATTTCCAGAGTTTTCTTTTTGTTGGTTTCTGGGTTCAGAGTCCACGCGGTTCGTCCCCTATTCGGTTCATTCTTCAAATCGCGGATGATTCCTTGTCGTGATGAGCATTTTGACGTCAAGAAAATGAAGGAGGATTGGATATAAAGTGATGAAGTTGATTCAAAGTTGTCACGTGTTTTTTGAAGCATGTCCAGAAATTGGGGGTGGGCTGTTTGTTCAGAAATTTTTTGTTCAGATTTCAGAATAATTGTGTTAGGATAAGGTATCAGATATGAGACTGTTTACTATTGAGATGTTTCGAGTTGTTGCGTGTTATTAGTAATTATTAAGAAATTATTTAGTGATCTTTCATAAATTTCATAATTGTTTGTGATTCTGAATTAAAAGTCTTTCTTATTTTTCAGACTTGTCTGATTTTATTTAAAGCAGCGTCTTTGTACATAAAATTTTTGAACGAACAACTTTATGCAATTTGATGAAACTGTTAATGAGTTTTCCAGCTCAAGTGGAAACAGTTGGTAACAGCGAGACGTGGATTGACCTAATTGTTTGCATTATACTTCTCTGCGTAAAGTAATGAAGAATTTATGAATTCTGTTCTCAAAATTTACATAACGCTTCTTTAAAACCGGAAATTTTATAATGTTTTAATTCTGAATACATCTGATGACATAAAAAAAAGAAGCAGTGCATAATCTTACAATCTAAAAGATTCACTGTTGGAGGTAAAATATTGGTAGATTTCTTTTACGGTAAAGAATTTATTTTGAATTTAATTCACGTCTTGTTTTAGCAACTCTTTCTAAAAGAGCATACCTTCTATTCTAAATGTAAAATCAGTCTTTTCTCCTTTCGAAATATTTTTTCTCAAGCTAACGTCATCCGTCAAGACCACGTGGATATCCGAGCGACCTCTCCTAACTTTCGATATCAAAATTATGTTTTGACTTATATTTTTTAATGTAGACGATAGTATCATGGCCTCCGGCTTCGAATCGGAGACTTCATCCAGACCGCCCTACCACACGAGGTGCTGAACTCTCTATTTCAGATTCACTTTTGCCTTTTTTATCCATTTTCATTCCTGCTTCAAGAATTTGATCTTACGTCGATTATTCAATCGAATTATCAATTCCCTCCGGCCAGGATGATCAGAATAAAACATTGCGCCTGACCGGGCCAAGTCCTAGCAGCCCGATTTGCTGGCTTTGCCACGACTGGGCCCTGTCGGGCGCACTATTTCAACAGCGATTATTATTTCGACAGGTTCATGGTCTGCCGATTTCTACCTGGGAGGCATCTGAAAATCTTTTAAATCAAAATCCCAGGAATAAGGTGTTTCAATTTTATTAGTTTAACACGTTTTCTTTTAATTAAAATCCAAACAAGAAACCTAAAAAACTCAGTTTTATTTTCAGGAAGAAGATGCTCATTTATTAATGTTATTTTTTAATTAAAGATACACTTAAACATATTTCGTTGAGCCTCATTAAGGCTTCTGAAAAATGTAAATATAAAAAAAAATTGATGTGCGTAACTTCTTCGGTAATTAAATTTGCATTTTTCTTTAGGTCTTGTTGACATTACTTGTGCAACGACCATAAATAAGTTAACGTGTGTATCAATTATATGATACTACGTGAGCATTTAACTTTCTCTTTCTCTTCCGAAGCGGAAGACTGCAATCTACACTACTCGGAGGGGCACAATAAGCAAAATGTTCTGTAAACATGACGTTTATTCGCATTATTCGCATCATTCGCTTAATGAATTTACTCGCCTGACAAGGATTTAATTTCCTGGTACAAAAATGATTGTTAGAAAATCCTATAAATGGCAGGACATTTTATAAACTGTACGGTATAAATTTTGACCCAGAAACTTGCAGCTTGGGCAATTATTTTGCTAGTGAAGTTTTCTTTTTTCAAGAAACTTTAATGATTCCTAATTCTCCCTTATTTTCATAATTTGCTTCCTTCCTCGTACTTCCTTCTGAAATAAATTACCGTCAGATAATTGACTGCATGTGTTTTTTGTGAATTTTATATAAAAGTCCTGTGAAAATTGTTAGTACATATAAAGGTATAACTGTATCGTTACAATTGTTTCAAGTTTTGAAATTACAAACTGTTATTACACTAAATTACTGACGGTATGTCTATATAATCTAGGAGTTGCAAAAATTGCCTTCTGTGAAAAGGAGAGAATTTTCGCGTTTATTTTCGTAAAAGGTCGATTGGTGGATTCCAGGGCAGAAGGAAGTTGGAATATTTTTGTTCTCCTTGCGCTTAAGGTGTAAAAGTTCTTGAGGAAGATGGTAAAAAGAGGGTCGTCGATTGATTTCTGTGTAGGACAAGGAGAAGAGGTGGAACCGGACGATAGGTCTGTAGGTAGTTGGTGTATATGCGGATCGAAGTGACCATGGCCTGTGTCGAATCGATCTCACAAACGCCTTCCGACCTTAAATGTCACAAAACAAGACTTTTTTCTTCTTCTTTTTTAAACATTCCTGCTAAGACGGAAAAATTAAGTATGTAAAGAACGAATTCAAATCATTTATACCATACACACTTGGAATTTCGTGATTATTTGAAAATTCCGAACTCGATCTTTATATATTGCGCAATATATTTGATGGTTATCCTTAAAACTTCCGAAAACTTTCCAAGAATACTCTGCATGAATAATAAGAACGTGTTTTGATTGAAGAAATTAAAAGTGAAATGCAGGAATAGGGTTAATGAATTTAGATTATTAGCTTAAATATAAACATCTGTCTGATTAGAAATGTATTAGAGGAAAATTTTATTTTAGAAAGGTATTTAAAGGAGCTGAGAGATTTCGTAATTTTGGTAGTCGTAATTTGAGCAAGTGAGAATGAAATCGAAAGTATTTCCAGTTTTCGAATCTTCTTAAATTTACGATAATCCTTCAGATGAATAAAGACTTCGTTTCTTCAAAATCATCTCTTCTAAGACCAATCAGATTCTAGAAATACTCAAGATATCATTAAAAGAAAGCGAAAGTCGAGTTTATCTTCTGGCGGTAGTAATTATGCAAATGAGGTGGGTTAAGGGACAAGTATAGATCTGTGCTCTCAACGTTTATGAATTCTGAATGACTCCGATCAAGGATCAATTCATATGTTTCAATTCTTATATTATTATTATTTGTTTGCTTTATGTATTTATTATTTCCCTAAAAACTGAAGATATTTCTGATTGGAAAAGGGTTTAATCCAAATAAATGTTTTAATTCGCTTATAAATTGAAGCTCCTTGTTTCTATCTGTATTTATATATATTATATACTATTTTTCTTATAGACTTTATAAGAGTAAATCTAAAGTGAGTGTTTCTATTAAACTTAAGAATCATAAAGTTATTTTACACTCTTAGCAGGAATGTGTAACGAGTTACGAAAGTATTCCATCTTGTAATTGATTTTCCATCCACTCGCGTACATTTCCCATAGACTCTCATCGTATTCACTCATCCCCCTCAATTTCCCCACTTTTCCTCCCATCCACAACCTCTTCTCTTTTATTCATATTTTTTCAATCCCTCCTCCTTTACCCTTCCATCTAGCTGTCGTATAAAAAAATTTCCATTGCAAGGTACATACTTCACTAACCTGAATGGGTACAGACGATCCAATTAAAGGATTGATTCACGAACAAAGAATCGTTAGATTAAAGCCTTCAGTTATTGCTTTTAAAATATTGTGAAACCTAGAAGTAAACTCGAGTGGTTTTCGTTTTATTATACGTGAAAATAAAAAAATGGTTCATTCTATATGAGTTTCATTTAAATATTGGCATTTGAATTTCAAAGGAATACTCAATTCCTTGTTCGGATATTCAAAAGTGGAATATTACAATTTATAAACCTTTTAATATTAAAATATATTTTAAATATATGAAGCTTCAAAGTCTCCAAATTCTGCAATAATTATGCTGGAAAACAATTTATAATTTAATATTATATAAAGAAATAAGAGAGGACTATAGGAGGCTGTGAACAAAGCGCCAATTACTCTGATTTTCTCGGAAGAATCCACTTAAGAACTTCGTTTTATTAATTGCAGGTTTGTCCCTCGCCTCCTTTTAAATCAAAAGTTCAATATTATAAAACCTCTCAAGAAATATTGAATGTTGATATTCCAATTGTCTCTTCAGCTAATTAGTTTCTTAATCTTGACATTAATGTATTCATTAATTATTAATTATATGAGTAGAAACAGGTTGAAATGACATAGGCATTCGCTAGGCGCAAGTACCAGTCAGTAACGGACTCCTAAAGCGAAATAAATGATTATTTTACTATACTTTGTGCCAGAAGATTGTTAAGGGTAGGGGGTGAATTTTTTTCTACCCTATTTCTGTGCCACCATCACCCCGATTCACGTCGGCGTTCCTAATATAATATTCTAGGTAATTACAGTGTTTGCGGATCAAACAGAGGGACTCGTTTTTATCCCCCCTATCCACTGCACCCTTCTTCTTTGCCTCCTGCTGAGCAGAGGGTGGTGAGAATTGAACGGGTGGCATTCGAATCTACAAGAACTCTTCCAATATCGACTTTCTACCAATTCTACGATTCCATTTTTATTTCATATTTTCGAATTTATATTCTACTTTCAGATTATCATATTTTATTTATTTACGTTTGACAGAGGGGTACGACAAATTTTCCCTCGGCTTCATGCTTCAACTTATAGGAATATTCACGGAAAAAACTCTATGGTTGTCACAACCACAGAAATAGTAAATATGGTACAGCTACTAATTTGTGGTTTTTACCACAACCACATCAGTTTTCTATAAAAAAAATATGATTTTCATAATATACTATCAGATGTTAATATTATAATTCCTTAAAAGTTTATTTTGTACTATTATTTTCTATACTACCATCTCTATTAGTGTCTTTCATCACAATAAAATAACATTTAGAATATGTATTAATTTATCTAATGGAATATCTTATATAGGGTTTGGTTCTACTGTTTATGAAATCAATTTTTAATTAATTTAATAAGAGAGGTTAAATGAAACTAAATTCTTAACAAAGTAATTTAATGATGGAATAGAAATAATTAACTTAAGTGAATATTAATATTCTCTCCTTATTTTAACCATTTTAAATTTTAATCAAAATATATATTATCATATCAGAACTGTCAAAATAAAAAATATAAACATGACGTGTTCGTTGGGATCACGTAAATTTACCGAAATTTAAAATTCTCGAAATTTAAAATTCCCGAAGTTGAAAATTCCTGAAAAATAAAACTTTCCGAAATAGAAAATTCACGAAAGAAAATAGTAATACCGTAATTAAAAATTTCCGAAATCAAAATTTATCGAAATGTCAAAATCCTGAAATATAAAATTGCTAAACACACAGAAAAAACTTTTCTTAAATTAAAGAAACATTCTTTGAATCAAAGAAATTGTAGTATTGATATATAATGCGGTCAAAGAAGCATTTATTTAATTCAAAAAAATTCTTTTTAAATTAAACAAACAGTTTCTTTAAATTAAAATAATTTAAAATAATTTTGTTTGAATGAAACAAAATTAGTTTAAAAGAAAAAAAGTTTTACTTTGACTTATTAAAATAAAAGTTTTGATTTAAACCAACTTTTTTTCTGAGTGTTAAGTTAAATATTCCCGAATTTGGAAATTCTCGGAATTGAAAATTCCTGAAATTGAAATTTCCCGACATGGAAAATTCCCAAAATTTTTGTTTAAAATTTATTTGCAAAATTTTGAAGAGAAATTTTTATTCAAAATTTTGAAGAGAAATTTTTTATAAAAATTTTGAACAAAAGTTTTGGAAATAAATTTTAAACAAAAATTTCGAGAATTTTTATTGTCGGGAAATTTCAATTTCGGGAATTTTCAATATCGGGAATATTTAACTTCGGGAATTTTAAATTTCGGTAAATATACGTGATCCCGGATTCGTTATTATTATTATTAATAATTATCGATTATTCGAGTAAATCATTCTTATGATGAGAGGAGATTTAAAAAAATTAAAATCTTTCTCGTTATTGATCATTTTTCGTACTTCTCGCTCAAATCTAACACTACCCTTAAAAAGGAAATGTCTAATTAAGTATTAGTACAAAATAAAAGATCTCTTTGTCTTCGTAGGAGTACAAATTTCTACACAAGATCCAGTTATCTCCGAGGTCTCACAATAATAAAATGTACACAACGATTATAATCCAGATGAGCTCCTTAATGAATGAAAATGTTGGTAGACGCGAGAACAAGGCGTCTATTAGCGGAATTATCAAGATTAGTGCATACTTTGATGCACGCTAGACACCCAAGTAGACAATATATGCTTAGCATCTTAGCGTAATAGTAAGCAAGTGCACCCACGTGCAAGGTATAAAAGCAATAAGTATAAGGTAAGTAGAGAGCACATTACATATTCTTATTATGGGAACCAGGTGAAGTAAGACTCGCATACGTCGGCATTTTAGAATGATTCTGCAGCGTGGGTGCAGAGAAGAATCAAGTCACGCAATACCGCGCCCCAGGCGCTGGCATTTCCTTGATACGCAATTAAAAACTAGAACATGCACCCAGGTCACGTTTACCTTTCGTGAAAAAAAAAATAAATAAAAAAATGTATTGCGATTGCACCCGAGAACAATGACCCGCTAATTTCTCAACGGAAGCGTGCGTCTCCGGTCTCTTTCGCGAACGTCCTTCTTTTGTCGCTTTCATAGTTTTGTCTACTATAAGTGTTGAATTCAGATGAGATTCCTTACAATACTTCTGTATTTATTTTGTACCTTTTGCAATTGAAGTGGAGTTAATTATGATCTCAAAGATTTGAAAGTTAAATTAATCTTCTTCATCAACAATATCAAAGTTTATACTATGCAATTTCAAAACCTTAATCACCATTCAGACTTTCAAGAAGAAATTATTAATCTTCTCTGAGAATATCCTCGACATCTAAAAGATTAATAGTTAATAATTGGCAGATTGGAACTAAAATTATTTTGTGAATAAAGTATGTACATCAATTAGACAAATAAGGATAAATAATTCTGCTCTTGATCAGACAAAAGGAAAAAATAGACTTTCGTAATTATCCACTGCTTTCAACTAGAATAAATATTATGGCCAGACCGACTCAGCGAACGAACTTTTTCAATTAAAAAAAATTCATTTCTTTCCCTCGCAGCTTTTATTGCTAACGAATTTTCGAAATAGAAGAACTCCGCTTTCATTTGATACTTCAATTTATCGGATTTACCCTCCTTCAGTTTTCGAGTGTATTAAATTTCTTATGTCGAGGCTTTTAATGATGTATTAGAAATTCAGGAAGTGAAGCGCAATAATTGGAATGACCGGTAATTTCGAGCTTACGTAATTCATAAACCCCGGAAGCCAAATATGAGCTTCGCTTCTTGGACTAGAATTCATATACACATATATTAGGAACCAGAGTTCTACTTTTTTGCTGCGCCCTTGTCTGAAAATGGGAAACGCCCGACGATCCTAATCTTTCATGCACAATAATTATGCAAACATGTTCGTATATATTTTAAGTGCGCCCAAGTCACGTACTATGTCGCAGAACTCTCGGTAAAAAGCCAGAGACATAGTGAACTGAATACTAAGAAGCATACTCAGTAATTCGATTGAGTCTTCTCCAAAGCGATCACATCGGGGGTGCCAAATCTCTCGCTAAACTTAGTTTTCCGAAAGAAGAAAATTTACGAGAAACAAAGGATCGGAAGATTATCGAGTTAATGTCACGTGAAATTATTTGAGTTTCATTCTTACCAAGGGATATTTTATTTATTTTGTGGTGTTCTGAAAGCTTCCCTAGTTTGTAAACTGTTGAAATTGAAATAACATTTATGACATGTGTGTTATCAAGTGCGGGACTATAATTACAGGCTTTCATTAATTTCTTCCTCAGGGGTTGATAAATATAGGAAAAGGGTGCATACATATTTCTATCTAAATTTAGATATTGCAGTTAGCACTCGAGACTATAATATTGAAACCAGTCAGAAATACAGAAAATGTTGAGACTAATATAGTTGACCTGAAGTTACATTAAATTACTGAGGTTATCTCAGAACTTTGCACTAGGAAAAATTTTACCTGCAAAATAAAACTACTGTGTTAAATTTTTTCCTTACGAACGAATCTATTTCAAATGCATTCATTCCTCTGCAACGTAATATTTTCATATAAACAATTTCTAATTTCTAATTAAATTTTACTCATTCTAAAGACTCGTTTTATTTTAAAGTCTATTATTATTATTACATAAAATTCTTTTCTTTGGAAATTTCAACGACCACTTGGCGAGGTCGAGTCCTTCTTGTCCACTGGAAATTTCAACGATCTTGCACAAAAGCCTTATTTTAATTTTAAGAAACGAACAAAAAAGCTATTATTTTGAACTTTTCAAATATTTCTGATTCTATTCTAATATTTCTAATTCTATAGTAGCATTTTATTTCTAAAATTTGGAATTCATTTGTATTCAAAATGTTAATTCTCAAAAGATGGATTAAAAAATTTTTTCGATTTGAATAAAGTGGCTGTTTTTAGCATCCCGAAATTAGATGCGTCTAGACGCTTCGAAATAAATTAAGAAAGATTTTTTGCTTTCATAAATCAAGATGTTTTATAGAGTTGTATAGCGACTTTTCTTAATTTTATCTTTGCGTGTGAGGCCAAAATGAGAAAGGTCACCCTTTCTGAGATGGGATGTTTTATCATTGAAGAATAAATTAAGTCACGACTTTTCCGCTTTTAGCATTCAAGACTCACGGGGTAATAAACGTATTTTTAGACGAGCCAGTTAATACTCGAGGTAATCGATAATTGGAGCTGTTAAAAGGGAAACTAGTGAACGGGTATAAAATCATTTTTAAAAATGAGCATATGAGCCTAATGAGCCAATTGCCCTCTCGAAGAAAGCAAACAAAGTTAAAGTTTTTTTCACGAATGTAAAAAAACTTCATGTCTTCACTTTCTATTTTCTGTTTTTACACAGATAAATACTTTATTACCAATTATGTTTTAATATTTTCAAATAAAGCAAGATATAAATTGTTCCAATGTCTTAAACTCCCTCGTTTTAATAGTCATGTATAATTAGCCCAATTATATAGGGTAGAGTTTACTCTGCTTAATATTTTGTAGATAATAATTAATTATTCTTGTTCTATGTCTTCTAATTTGGAAAAATTGATACCTTCTTTCCATAGTAGATGGTCGATTTTCTGCCTACATCTGACTATAGATAAAATGAAGACATAGTTGTGAGAATTATAGAGGACTGAAAGTTATACCTGGACTACTACCCCCTTGAGTCTAATATTAAATCTCATTCATTTTGACTTGCAAAATCTTGCTACCCCATGAGTTAAAATTCCAAAAGTGATTGAATTTCTCGATTTTTCACAGAAATCCTAGATCTAAATATCTCTACTCAGATTTAGAGGACACTTGAGGTAATCCTCGAAAATCCCTAATCTAAATTCCGACGGTTCAAAATATACATTTAAAAATCGACCCCTATTTTTCTCGCTTCTCCGAATACCTGATTCTCCAATTTATACACTGAGTATACTGTATAAGCAGAGCTTCATCCAAATCCTTGCATGCAAACCCCTCAAGCTAATCTCAACAAACTTATTTCTAAAAATCAACCCCAAAATCTCTCCAGAGAATACCTGATTCCCATTTTCTCACCTGGGTTTACTGGGGGTAGTTAATACCCCTCCGAGTTTATACCTAATACCCTCCTGAGGTTAATATATAATCTCATTCACTTAGCCCTGCTAAATCTTGCAACCTCCTTGAGTTGAAATTCTAAAAATGATTTCAGATACGAACCCCCAAAGGGTTTTGCTACCCCTTTGTTCACTTTATTCGAGGTTGGCAGTCGAGCGTCTCAGGTTACAGGTGAGCTATCGACCTGGGGCCAGAAATACCGTGCAGCATCGACCGTCGGCATTATACGGTCATACCTGACTCTTCCTATTCCTGGGGTAGTTGGGGGAAGACGGGGGTGGAAAATGACTGCGAGGGGTGGTGGTGGAGCGCCGGGGGCTGACGCACGGCCGCCAATCCTAGGAATCTCCCCAAAGCGGCTGCGCGGAAAATACTCTCTTGATATTTTGCGGGGATGCTCACGAGAGGGGTGTGCGCGACGAGGAAGTGGCGGGGAGAACTTTGAGAGCAGACGTTCCAAAGCAACCCCGACGGAGAGACACGTCGAGACGCCCCTGCACATCGGGAGCCCTTCGGTCTGCGTGAGTATACCAAACCCTTGCATTCTTCTCTATTCTTTATGCACTCACACCCCCACCCACCCCCTGGTCATGGACCCCCTTATTAATTGGTGACACCCTTATTAGTTTTGGATCCCCTTATTAATTATAAACTCATTTTTCTTATTTGTCATTGGTATACACTGAAAAAAATTTCTGCGAAATATTCAACTAAGTCATGTAGTTGACTGGAAAGTAGTAAAACCAACTAATTTCTTATTTAAACCAACCATTATTACTTAGTAGATAATACCATTATTACATTGGGGCCTTAGGGAACTAAGAAAACCAGTTGGATTTACTACTACATCTTATTTGTTCCAATTCTCATTATATTTAGTCAAATCAACCTCAAATATTAGCTGTATCGACTGCTTTTCTTACTTCACTTAACTATATGTCACATCATAAATTTGACTAAAAAAGTGCTATTGGGGCCTTAGGGAACTAAGCAACTTAGTTGAAAAGTAGTCAAATCTACTAAGAATTTTTTTTAGTGTACCAGGATCAAGTGATTTTCCGTCAATGTTTTAACATTATCAGTGATAATCGGCAGTGGTGAAAATTGAGAAATTCTGGTGTTAATCGTGAGGGTGGGTCTTTTTTGCTGGGCATTTTTTAATTAAAATCGGTTAAATTAGGTCCTACCGCCGTTCGGGGGTGACTTGTGGGGATAAGTGTGTGTTTCGTTACTGGGAGAGTATTCTTAATTTTCGGGGTGTGGATTTATTTTCCGATTTTGTGAGGAAAGGAATTTTATTTATATGCAGGGATTGGGGGTAATTCGTGAATGTAAAGATTAAGAAGTTTAGGGAAATAATTTCCAGTTTGTTAAAATTTTTCCATCTTTTTTAATTCGGTCGCCATGATATATCCAGTGGGAAAAAGTTGAAACAGACTTTAAATTTGAGACTCTCGTATTTTCTAAAATTTTGTTACAAGGTTTCTTTTTAGAGTTTAAATTATGTGACAAAACATCTCCAAGTTTGGTTTTAATTCACTTGTTAGTTCTTTTTATCCCCCTTACAAAAAAATAATTTACGCAGTTTTTACCCTCCGCGTGATTTGCTAAAAATCGATGAATTATTGTTAATACAGAAAAATTTTCTGTATTAATCTTTAAAGTTTTTTTTTTACATAATAAAATACTTTCAAGGAATACTACCAGAAAATTGTTCTCTCTGACTGAAACATTCTTAAAATCAATTGAAAAGTTTATATAATATTGGCGATCAGAGATCCATTATTTTTTCATTCTTGAATAAAAAATAAGGAAAAATTAATGGAAATTATTAATTCTTTACTTGATACAGCAGAAAAAACGGGTAAAGATCATTTAAATTTAAAACGGGAAAGACTATCCTTCATCACAAAGTTGCCGTCGGACAACTTTGAAAAAATAAACACTAAACTGCGAATAAGAAATATACAAGCGATTTCATATCATCTTTCAAAGAAATATTACAATTTGATAACTAAAACCATTGCGCTTAAAGTTTTATTCAAATTTAACTTCACAAATATAAATTTTCAATTAAAAAATCTGCATTTAAAGATCAAGTGTCCAAAGGACATGCCTGGAAATTAAAGACTGTAGACAAACTATAAGTACTCTGAGTATGCCGAGAATAGCTTTATTAGTATTTAAAGTAGAACGACCTTGGGAAAACGTGCACATGGACGGTTTACACTTTTCTTAAACGAGACCGAATGCGCCCAATATTTATCTTTTTCTTTTTCTTTTCCTTTCTGATTCTGATAGAATTTTCCGTCTTTTTTCGAAAACTCAGAAAATTTATAGCAGAAAGTCAGAAAGTTTAGTTTAAAAAATATTACACTCTAAAGAAATATTTTGACCATTTCTTGATAACGTTATCAGTTTATCAGTTTTCAAAATTCAAATATTCATAACTTTATCAAAAAAATGTTTTGTTGAAATCGGTAAAAAACCTACACGCGGGGCAAAACCGGGTACTTGGCGTTTTTTAAAAAACATTTTTTAAATATTGTCTCTCTTTTAAAAATTCCCTCCTTTTGTTTCAAGACAAAATTTTCAATCAATACAGAACAATGTCATTGCTAATAAAACTCTCAGAGCTTGGGTAATAAAAAATTTGTCTTCAGTTGGTCGACCATAAGTGGCAAATCAATATTTCAATGACCTCAATAAATAGTTATATATTATATAAAGATACTAAAGATGCTTTTCTCCATTTAAGTGGATTTAATAAATTACGAGTTTCTATTTTTGAAACTCCTCAAATTAATATTTCTTAATTAAAACCTCTTCCTATACATGTATATATTTTTAATTAAGTCTTCTAGGCCCTAGTCTTAATTAAATCTCCTAATTAAATTTTTCATTTACAAGACAAAGTGTTGTCTGTTAATAAATGTCTTTTTTTTCAAAAAAGATGCTTTTTTTAATTAATACTATTTTAATTAAGAATTTTAAATATAAAAAAAAATTCTTTTTGTGTTTTAGGCTCGGTAGAGGACTCGGCTGGAAAGGTGGAGGGCCCAGGGTCGAGAGGAACCAAAGAGTCGGCGAACGACTCGAAGGAAGAAGGCCCGGACGTAGCCGCCACTCTGAGTGGGTTACTAGCCGGACTTCCAACCCTTGCGGGTCCCCAACGACTCGCCAATTCCCTCAGACAAAAGTTCGCCTCCAATTCTGGTAAGTTTTTTTAAACATATTTCAAAAATATCTGTTTATCCTTTAGTTTTGAAGGGTTCATTTTTTACTCAGATAATCTAAATCATCTTTGAAGATTAGGATCAATCATATAAACTTTAACCAAGTCATTTCAAACCCAATTTTCAATTTTTATATCTTGAAAGGCAGAGAGGTTTCTTCAAGAAACTAAAATTCTGAAAGTCGTATGTCAAAAATCTCTAGATAGTAAGATAATACGAAGCTTCTTTATAGTTTAAACTCTCTGAAATACAATCGTGCATTATAATTATAAATAAGCACTTGCTAAAAGCATAAAACTTCAAGGATTACCACTGGTGTATATAGTATCAAACATCTCTAAATTAGTTAAAAAAAACTCCATTACTTTATCGCGGATACACGGGGGGAGCCTTCACCCGGTGCTGCGGCCTTTCGGGAAAAAAGACACCTCTAGACCTCCAGTGAAGAAAAGAAATCCGAACGAGGTTCGCGCAAATCGGGTACAAGAAGAAGATTTAAGCTCGGGTCATCAAATTAAAAGAAAAAGAATATCGGTTGCGCAGACCAGGCCGGGCTAGGGCTCCTCTACAAATAAAATTCTTACCTGAAATAAAAATGGAGTTAATCTATAAAAAAAAAAAAAAAAAAAAAAAAAAAAATTTGAGCCTTGGATTTATAGTAGCTAACCGAGTTCCGGTGGTTTGTTGTAGGTTACCCCCAGCCCGGCCTGATGCGCGCCGTTCCAATCGCGACGACCTCTCCACCATCGCCTCCAAGATTGCTCCAGAAGCACGAGGTGATTTTTAGCTCTTACTAATCCAGAAACTCCTGCTTTCCCCAAAAAACCAACAAAAATCACCATCATGGACACCAACATCCCCGTCATCAACATCACCTTCAGAGAGCTGAAGGAGATCTTTTTCGAGAAAGTCGCGGAACCGAAAGCACAGCGGAAACTGATCCTGGTCATCGTCTGCATAGCGCTGCTTCTGGACAATATGCTCTACATGGTGATCGTGCCTATAATCCCGGATTATCTAAAGTACATTGGTGCCTTCGGAGATGACAGTGACTACGCGAATTCCTCTAAACCAGCAACTGGCCATCACGGTCAGGATACAGCAACAGGTTATCTCTTCGCTTCCAAGGCGATAGTTCAACTGATGGTGAACCCCTTCTCTGGAGCCTTAATCGACAGGATTGGTTACGACCTTCCGATGATGATAGGACTCACCATCATGTTCCTCTCAACAGCTCTTTTCGCCTGTGGTCGCAGCTATGGAGTCCTCTTCTTCGCGAGGAGTCTCCAGGGAGTTGGATCTGCCTTCGCGGACACAGCAGGTCTTGCAATGATCGCCGATCGCTTCACAGAAGAAGCAGAAAGAACGAAAGCTTTGGGTATCGCCTTGGCCTTTATCAGTTTTGGATGTCTCGTAGCTCCACCTTTCGGAGGATCTCTATACCAGTTTGCTGGAAAGGAAGTGCCATTTTTGATCCTTGCGTTCGTGAGTCTCGCTGATGGGGTTATGCTTCTACTGGTGATGAAGCCCATCAAGGAGCAGATGAAAGATAGTCATCGGGACAAGCCTCCTAGCATTCCCATCTGGAGACTTTTGCTCGATCCTTACATCGCGGTTTGTGCTGGTGCATTGATGATGTCCAATGTCGCTTTGGCTTTTCTGGAACCAACGATCTCTCTCTGGATGGAGGACAACATCACCCATGACAACTGGAAGATGGGGATGATCTGGCTTCCTGCGTTCGTCCCCCACGTCATTGGAGTGATGATCACCGTGAAGATGGCTAAGCAGTATCCTCAACATCAGTGGTTGATGGCAGCAGGTGGACTAGCTCTAGAAGGTCTCTGCTGCTTCATCATTCCATTTTCGACATCTTACGTGATGCTGATGGTTCCAATCTGCGGTATCTGTTTTGGTATTGCTTTGATCGACACAGCATTGCTGCCAACCCTTGGATACTTAGTAGACGTCAGGTACGTCTCGGTTTATGGAAGCATCTACGCGATAGCAGATATTTCTTACAGTATCGCTTACGCTGTGGGTCCGATCATAGCTGGAGGCGTTGTGGAGGCAATTGGGTTCACAGCTCTGAATTTCCTAATTGCATTCAGCAATTTGTTGTACGCTCCGGTACTTTACAACCTGAAGCACATCTATGACTTCAAGCCCTTCCAGGACGAGGCTAATGTCCTGATGCAGGACCCTCCGGACAAGGAGTACCAGACCTATGTTCTCCAGGAGCAGAGGCCGATTTCTGGAGAGGTTGGGAACCATTTAACGCAAGGTCGAATGGAGACGAATATCGACCAGGATCAGAGCTACCAGAGTAATCACGGATATAATCAGAGTGGGTACAATCAAGAACAGGAGTATCAGCAACCTGGTGGCTATAGTCAGGGCGGATACAGTCAACCTGGTCAAGGTGGATACGAACAACCTTTGGGATACGAAGAGCCAACGGGATATGGAGGACAGAGACCTGGCTATGGTCAAGAACCCCAACAGCGGGGACCTCCGGGTGAGGTGAATCCGTTCAGAAGAGGACAGGAGCCTGAATCCAGGCCAGCTGGTGACAATAATCCCTTCAGAGCAGGGGTGTTTCAGTAAGAAAAATGTCTTCTCGACCATTTTCGGCAATTGAAAGTAATTCGCTGACGGACCAGCGGAGGTCCTAGACTAGTCTTCAAGGCAGGCTTCCAATCTCCAGAAAAACGCTCGCGGATTCAAGGAACGTCTTCGGGTGTAAGTGCGCGACAACGTTCTGGATTTCCACTTCGCTGGCTGCTCTTCGTATCGACGTAGATTGTGCTACAGAAATGGTTATTATTTTATTTGCCTAGAGTGTAGTGAATGAAAGGGATGTTCGTAATGTGAATGAAAGGGATGATGGGGTTGTGACGATGATGGCATCGTGAATTATTGTGATTTATAACTAGTTACAAAGATGATAGTGTTTACGGTTTTTCGAGTGGAGAAGGGCAGGTGCAAATTAGGCGATAAAAATTAAGAATGAACTGGATTGGAAGTGCTAGAAAGAATTGAAAAAGAAAGAAAGGAAAAGAAAAATCAAGGAAAAACTGACATGATTATGAGAAATGTAGATCAAAATGATGAAGAGCGATGCTCGGCTCAAAAATCAGGCAAAAGACGAGAAAGAAAAGGATTATGACGAAAAAAATAGAAAAGAAAAATCTGATTGGCAAATGGAAGCAATCAATAATAAAAAAGGGGGTATTGAGAGACTTGATGACCAAGAAATACACGATCAACAGGCAAATGATGAAGAATGAGAGTATGAAGAAAGTGATGGTGAAGAAAGTTATTCAAGATTGGAAGACGGTGTTGCCCAAAAAAACTACGCCTTGTTTGGAAAAAAAAATTGGATGCAATTGGTTTCCGGTGACTCTAAGGGTTATGGCGGTAATTCAACTTCGAGGCAAATAAATACGTAGGATAAAGATTATATATAAATATATATAAATATAAATAAATATAGATATATATTATATATAAAATACTAGTCAAAACGTGAAACGAAGGCTCCCACTCAGCAAGGGACCTTCGTCCGTACTAGCGAATTTTGTTTTTGTTATGAATTTTAATTTTAATCGATTCGTTGCTGAACCAAGATAACATATCATCAGGGTTCCTATCAGGAACCCAAAAACTTAGGATCTAAGTCGTTAAGTTTAAGGATAAATTGAGGCGGTCGCGACAGTGATAGTCACTGTCATGCGTGAACTGATAGCAAAAATTAATTGCATTCTGAAAAATAGTTCCTTGATTAGAAAAAGATTTATTTCATACCAAACATATTCATCTGCTAAATTTAATTTAATTTAAATAAATTATAATAACAAAAATAAGTTTGGGAGTTAGCTTCAAGATAATTCTAATTTTTAATGTCTCAGACTTTGTACAAAGTTTATAAAAATTAATTTGTAATAATTAAATGGTAAAATTATTTGAAAAGGTATTACATCAAAGAAATGTTTTGAATCGAGAAAATATTTTCCAGAGTGGGGAACTTCGGAAATTAGTTTAAACGAATATTTTGCAAGCAGATTCGCGATTGATATAATTAACATAATCGCGATAATTAAGCATATCTTGAGGGAAATATTCCCAAAAGGAACATATCTGTATTTTTGTGACCATCCTTTTCTAACTGAAGTCTAGAATTTTAAATTACGTGTTTCATGTCTAAGTTCGTTCGAAAGGTGCGCAATATTTTTAGAATTATTTTAGGCATACATTTCAATATCACGTATATCGACGACTTGCATGTAAGATCTTCCCCTTCTCCACATTAATGTTAAATAATTAAATTAAATTAAATTATTTATTATTACTTTCTTTCGAGTCAAATATTAAAATCAGAATTGGACTTTTGCAATGGCCTATAGAAAAAAAAAAGTTTTACAAATGTATTCTATTTTTAAAAATAAAAATTAGACAAGATTCTTATATAAAAAAAAGGTTTTCCGAGCAAGTCGACGAAATAATGATATTTTTTACCTATTAGTCAATAAACTAAGGCGTCGCAAGAAAAGCTATTCGCACGAAAATAATCAGGCCGAGTTCTGGTATCCATAGCACAATTATTAGAAAATATATTCCAATAGTTTTTAATTGCAAGAAAACATTATAAATGAAAAAAAAAACCTCAAAGTGAGATACCTCTTGCTGAAAACTTTTACTCTATATTAATAATACCAATTATAAAATTCTTGATATTAGTTACTAAATATCAATTAACGTATCATCTCACTTTGCATTCCCAGTGTTAAAAATCTTCACAGAAAAATCCATTCCATTTAGTGATAAGGTAAAGAGGTATCAAGTCAGAGGAATTTCTGAAAAAAATTTTCGATTCTACAAAAAGTGAATGCAAAATTTGTGTTGGACGCGTTCAGTTTCCAGTGCCTGAAGTCGAGGGTTCTTATCCGCTATTGAATAATTTGCTAATGTTTATGGAAATCTCTACTTAACATTATAATTTACACAAATAGCTATGCGCATAATCCGGGTAGAAATCGCCCAACAGGGCCAAGACTTGGCGAGGCCAGCAAATCGTGCTGCCAGGTCCGGACCCGCTTGGAGCCACAGAGAAATTTCTACACCGGTAACGAGCCTTGTTTTGCGCAAGTAGATCGATTTATACGTAGGAGAAATGTAAAGAGTGTTGTAATTGCTGTTTCGTGAGGTTTACGATTCCAATGGGCTGGCCTCTATATTAAGGGATAATAAAAAATAAAAAAATCTTCGGCTCCGCGTAGCAGTCAGTAGATATTTTTATCTCCTGTAATATCAGTGTATTCTTACGGTAGAAACAAGAGGCATAAAAATGAAATCGAACCAACAGGCATAACAAATCATATCGTGCTAAATGCTAAACAGTTACGGAAAATAACTATACATACGTGTATACATGATACGAATAATATAAACTGCAGGTACAACTACATACGTGCATATCAATATATTGCATATATAGATACGTAGCTAATCCTAGCTTCTTTTATCTCTTGTAAATATTATCATTAAAAAAATTATCATTACGAGTTAAGGGATTGAACAAATCTCTGTTCTTATTATACGACGCGCATTTGCACTTTGCCTATCTTGTAACATACACGCAAATGTGTCGATTCGAATTTTCGTTCCAAAAATTGCACGCTTGGCAAATTGTACTCATTCGAAAGAAAAATAGTTTGAAAAATGAAATTACTTTTTAAGGAATGAAAAATAATTTTTGAAATAGTATATTTGAAGTGATCAATAAAGCAGTATTAGTTTGAATATTTTATTAGGGGTACAGGAAAACATTCTTTTGAATGAGTACAGTTTTTTAAAATTCTAAGGCGATTAGAAATGAATTGCAATTGTGGTTAGCGTGAAGTTTTTATTGAAAAAAAAAATATATATTCTATAGGTTCCATTGAAGGTTCTATTTATTGTTTCGAAAGGTTTATCCTTGCCAATGAAAGTCAACGATAAAAGTATCTCTTGTAGAAGACGCGACGCGCGGAAATCAAAATAACTGGGCTGATAACAAATCCACCCTCTCGTCGCACAGGGAACGTATAGATAGCATTGAAAGTATTTAGATCTAGGGTAACAGCTCTGGATGACCGTAATGATTTTTTCACAATTATACTTCCAGTCAGGCAAAAAAGTAACCCACTTACTCACAATTGTCAGAAACTCGAATTATTCATTTAGTGACCTTCAGTTCAGATTATTTTTTCATTGACAATAATTTATATTCTTAATATAAATGTAGTTAACAGTCATAATTTATACACATATGTACTATAAAAAGTATAAATGGAAGCAGAAACTAGATATTTGATATTAAAGTGTTGAAAAAACAAAAAAAAATATAAAACGTAAGATGGAGGTAGATTTTGATTTTCAGAATGATTTGTGGGAATGAGAATATAAAGTGATTATAATTTGTGAGCTAGTGGGTTAAATATCGGCCCGTGCAGTGATTGTTTTTCCGCACACGTGTCACATAGCGTATCCCCGTAATATAATAAGCGTTAGTATTTAAACTGTGTCATAATATCGTGAGCAATAAGAAAGCGAGATAATGATTAAGAAATTCGGAAACGTTCGCATAGAAAACCCATAGAAAACACTTTAACACGAAAACGATGAAACATTATTTACACAATACATATACATACACTTGCACATACATACACTTGCTATTCATACATACACTTGCGTATACATACACTTGCGTACACAGACATTTTGACAGGGAACACGTAGGCAAGCACATGAACACACATGTATGTATGTATATTTAATGAAACCAAGTATCGAAATTGCGTATGTAATTAAAACCTATGACACTGTAACATTGTTGAGCCGATTATTAAATATGTCATTGTTACCGAAGAACACTGGTGAAATTATTTATCCTCTCCTATGTCGCCTGGCTGATTAAAAACTGAATTTATCTGAGGCTAAATTAAAAAATGGTTGACGTAAATTATGGTTGGCATATTATTTGAAAGAAAGGTTGAATTTAATTCTAATAATTGGGGTCGATTGTCCACTCAGTGAGATTATGATGACAGTCTTCAGAATTTATCAAGATTCTAGAATCTAGATAGTGAGTCACAACTCGTAATCCTGGTAATTTTCAAGAGTGGAAAGTACTTGATCGTGGAGACGATTATGTATGTATACGAACAAGGGTACCACTGAAGCCCCAGGTATTGTGACGAGAGCCACGTGCAGGCTGGTATTCTGGCCTAATGAAAAAAAAAATATAGAGGCAAAGGAGATACCCCAGTTGTCTATACCATGCCTTCTATGGGGTTGAGTGTCAACCTAACCCCATCAAAGTGTAATAATATTTATATTAGGGTGCGGCAGAGAGGGTAGAGATCGTTCCAGGGGAATGAATACTCTTTGGGGGTGGGTTTTACTCACGTAAGGGGTGATCAACTTTTACACTGACCTATCCACATTTTTTCTATTACAAGATTGTAACAACCCCTATTATTGTCTGATTAAATATTACAATTACTTGTTCATGAATGATTTTGAATGACTAATCAATTTCATCACTATCTTTTTATCAATCTTAGCAATATTTTGTATTTTTTTTTAATAAATAAGATGGTATATAACAAGTTCTTGAGGTTTGCAAGATATTGTTTGAGGTTTGGCTTAGATAGGTTGGAGAATAGTAGCTGGAAGATAGTAATAATCAGGTTAATGATATCGCCAAAGTCTTCTGCTCTAGTGTTACAGTTAGTGCGAAGAGCCTGTAATCCCTAAATCCAATTATTCGCCTCATCGGTGAACGACAACAACGACTCAGAAGCCACCCTTCCACCCTCATTCAGCTTTTTTTCCCACCCTAACGATGTTCGTTCCGCTGTCGATTTCTTTACACAGACCGAATATCCGCATTCGTGTCTCTTCCTGTTTTTTTTCTGAGACTTAGATTCTTGCAAAAAAGGAGAGTCTATAGAGCTGATGCCTTTTTTTATATTAAATTAACTTCTGGGTCCCCTTTAATACTTTCAGACAAGTTCAAAATGAATGATGGGAAATTCAAATAAAATGAAAATTAATTTGAGAAATAGCAATACTCTCCAATTTGATTATATGTGAATTTCAGTAACTGAAATTCTAATAGACTTAAAATTTGTTTTAATTAGAAATGAAAATGATTGATGTTTCGATTTTGTTAGACACCAGTTTAATCGTTTTAATGAACTTGCTCAGTTACCGCACAACAGAGAGGGTTTCACTCTCCTAAGTGATCAGATTTCAGACACTCCCCAGCACAAGTTCAAACATCAATTAATTGCTCTCCCAGTCGATTTAAATTTCACGAAAGCTGCTGAGGTCATATTTCTTTCATTTTATCATGAAAACCTGCTTTTCTAGAATTTCTCGAAATTTAAGACAAAGTTTAGTTTAGTTAAAATCAAATGTGATTAATTAAAGGCCCACAAATGATAATTCAATTAATCATACCAATTCAAATCAATTTACTGAATCCATGTGTTTATTAAAATATTAATTTCACTTCAAAATTATATGAGTCAAATTCCACTGATTCTCAGTGATTCCTTTCTCACGATTTTAATCAGTGAAAACTCACTGAAATTTTCAGTAGTTCCAGTGACAGTTACTGAAAATTTCAGTGATTTTTCACTGATTCAAGCTTAGAAAGCAGAAAAGTTCAATAATATTCTGATTGACGGCCATTATTGCTTAGAACATCGTACTTCTTTCCAGAGTAATGATTAACATTGTTATGTGCGTAATTATGCAATTTTCAATCAATTAATTAATGATCCTGTTGACCTGGATTTAATTGATGTCAGATTCTATTCATTTAGATAATCTATAACTAAACCGTAATTACTCAATTACATTCCATGAATTGCTATTGTAATGACAAGAGATAATGTTGTGGTTGACATTTGCTTAGAAAACATTCTATCGACCATTCTATCGAGTTTTGAATGGAGATGAATTAATAGTAATTTATTAGTAATAATATTGTGTTTAAATGCATCAGTAATTCTCTGGCTAATTTTTAAGTTCAAATATTTCCCCAGGGGGTAAATCAAGGATAATTAAGCCTCTGACTCGAGCATCATCAGGAATGTGCTAAAGTAAGTGGAAGGTTCGAAGTCCAAGTTCACAACGTGTTCATTTGTTCTTCACTTCGCCATTCCTTTTCGCACCCTTCTGGAATCCGAAACTGTCAGTTCGAATCTCATCGGAATGGTCTCGAAGGGGCTACCGTCAATTAATCGCGCCCGGCCAATTCCATGGGGTTCGGGAATAAAGAATGGAGAGGGAGATCCAAGTCAGAATCTAATCGCGTTCATCTTGGACAGCTTCCATGACCGTAACGGTCAGAAAAGCGTCAATCCGATTTGTCGGCTCGTTTGCTCATCCAAGACCCCTTTCAAGATCTTGAGATTTCCGATACCAGGAAGGATGATAAATGATTCCCTGGAGTCCAAAGTATCGGAACTGTTCCCACACAACAATTGTAATTCTAGTTACTAAAGAATTTTTGAATACAGCTTCTTCTTGAATAGAGCATGGAAAGTTAACAGAAGTAAACTTTTCAAAATAAGAGTTGCAGCAGCCATGCATGGAAACTTTTCTTCATACGGAGAAGATTAGAATATACATTTTTCACGTGAGTTGAAGAAGTTTGAGTTTGCAAAGTTGGGTTTAATAATCGGAAAGGGTAATTTTTCAGAAGAGAGGAGAGAAGTGGTGGTGCGTGTGAGGGGACATAGTTACCAAGGCCAGAGGCGAATCGCGTGAATAAATAACTATTTTAGGGCGCGTCGCCATGACGACAGACCCCAACTTCACTGACTGACTGACTGACAATGTCGGGAATACGACCCCGGAACAACCTTTGCTAATGTTTACCTGCACCTGCTGGTGCTTTCAAATTCTCATGTCCTGAACAAGTCGCTTATGTTTATCGTAATAGTTCCTAAATTGTTATCATTATCAACATCTCGCCTATCAAATGTAATTCCGAAATTCCCCAAATATAAAACATTGGGTTGTATATTCTCTCTTTGGGGCATGAATGTGATCTTAAGAAGGGTCGGTTGGGAAAAAAGTTTTCATGGGTATGTTGGCCGATAATGTCTTGCGTCTATCGCATGATTTATCAAATACGGGCTATCGGGCGAGTTGGAGGCTGCTGTGGAGGCTATGGTGGTGACAAATTGTCAGGGGGAAGGGTGAGTCTGCAAACCTTGTAGCTTTCATGTCGCAACGCCTACATCTGTTCCGCACTAACTCTTATGGGGTTCTTGCGACCCGAAGATATATCGTGGCAGGAAGAACATGTTTTCACATTACGAGAGAGCGAATAAATAATGCATCTTGGCGACAGAATCGTCACCCTACATTTTCCCAACGATCCGTCATCATCGCATCATCCCTTGCAATTTCCTTCAAATCATATATGGTATACAAAAAATTGCCTACGAATGTTTTTTTCCTGAATTTCTACAATAATAAACCTATTTATAAATGTTGGAAAGGGTCCAACTTTCGAAAGAATAGAAATTTGGATAAATTACAGAATCAAATAAAAAAGCCATACGACACGATTCAGTAGCGAGATTCACTTAGTCTGGACAGTAGAAAGTGTGCGTGTTTGGTCAGACACGATGACAATAGTACTTTTCTTTTGCACGAATTTATTTTCGGACTATTTAATTATACTCTAATTCAGATTTGACTTCGAAAACGGTACAATAGGGCTTGACATTTGCGTGACCTGTTCTAAAAATAGTATCAAATACGTGGATAAAGCTTTGCGTTCCAGATATCAATCTTTATATCAATGTATATTCAGTGATTATATTTAAAACTACGTGCCTCTCATGACGTATGTTTGGTTGTGTGATTATCGTTCCTCGAAACACTAATTTTAAAGTTCCTGCAACTAATTTTCAAGTTGAATTCATCTTGAATGAGGAAGGAAATAACAGAACAACTTTTGTTGAAATAATATAGAAACGTTAAAGAACAGAGAATGTTGAAAGTTTTTCTCTCGAGTGCATTATTCATGCAGTTCCGATCTTGAAATTGAATAAAACTAGGTTGGAGTTGAAGCTCAACTCCATTTAAATTCTGAGACCGGATTTTCTTAACGAGATACGTCATGGAATTCACAGAAGAACAAAAGCAGGATGTACTGAATTAGAATCCTCTTTACTTAAGAAATGGGTAAATGAAGATGATCTCTACTTTATGGGGCAAGTATCTTTCTAATTATTATTATCCATTGGTTATTCTTTGATTCTAGCATGAACTTAAGATTTAAAGATATCCTTTCTCACGTTAAGAGCTGCGTTACAAGTGGAAACAGGGGATTAATAATATCAGATGGCTAAAAATAATGTATGAGTAAGTACGGCCGTTTTCGGAATGATTGTATGAAAAGATCGAAGGGTGGTTCGTGGTCCACCGACTCATTCTTCCCAGACGATGTACCAATTTCTTTTCTTCTCTGTCTTTTCCCCTTGCATCTAGGCCCGGAACACGATCTCATTTTATCTCCTCGACCCCTTACACGATCCGAGTTTGTTGCAGCCCCATCTACCACTAGTCTGGTCGAAGGGTGGATAGCCTCCAGGCTCACAGACGTGAGATAGAGCACGCGAATTCTAGTGGTAAGGGGACAACGCATTCTAACGTTTCCAACAATAAGTGGATCTTTCAGACTGACGTCTCTCTTAGCTGAGCTTCATAAAAGAATTTAAGTTATTGGAATAATTGGCGTGTATCAAAGTCGCGAAATACTTCTTATGTTAGTTAGATGCTTTTTCTATGTGTCTTATTAAGAAACCTAATTAGTTCATTTTCAAGAACTAAAAGAAGAGACTCTTGTTGACAAAAAGGGGGATGAACGAGAATACACTCTGAAAACAAGGAACAATTGTCAACACTGCATTCCCGTTCTAATAGAATCAGTCTGAGACAGTGGAGCACGTGGACGGGAATTGTTCGGGAAGTGTCAAACGACCGCACTTCCGGTACACATGGCAAAGTGTTTCCTGCGCCCAGAGGGTGGCAGTTCTTCGTTCCCCACGAGAATAAAGGTGTGTGGGGTGAGGGTAAAGGGCAACAATGCCACAAGCGACCACTCCAACATTGGTCTTTGTCTGAGTTTATCTCGAGTTCTTCCACGGTCTTCTCTTTTCATCCTCGCTCTCGTGCCTTCTCCACGTTTCCTTCATCGACCACCACCCACCCCTTCACGTAACCCCCTGCTTCCAAAGTGTGCACAATTACTGCTACTTCGAATCTCGCAATATAGAGAAATAAACGCTTATGCGGTACAAGTCTTTTTCTTTAAAGGATAGTCCAAGGTCTACTTTCTTTTCATTTTGCTTCATCATAGAGGAAGCTTTGTAGTCGTAACATTCATATAGATAATTCTCAAAAGAGTTGAGAGTTGAATGGAAAATTCGCATTTCACAAATTAAAATTAGATTTCTATAAAAATTGAATCAGTCGAATTTCGCTAAGGATCAATGAAGTCACTGATTTCCAGATTTTTCACTGATTAATATTGTGAGAAAAGAGTCCTGAGAATCAGTATAATTTGATTGGGAATCAGTGAAATTTCACTGATGCAAGTTTAGAGAGTACCCGTATAGCACAAAAGTTTCCATGAAAATTCCTGGAATATTCCAATGGAAGGTTCCCGGAAGTGGGTAAAGGTCCGCAAAACAGGAAACATTCCCAAGGAAGATTGAGGGAATGTTTGTAAGGAATTGTTGTGGAAAATTGTGTTATAAAATTTCAGGGAATATTGGGCGGAAACTTTCCCGGAAGGTGCTAATTTTGTAATTAATATACTGATTAAAATAAAACGGTCTCAGTTTGAGCAAAACAGTGTTTTAACTAAACTTAACCTTCCGGGAAAGTTTCCACGCAATATTCCCTGAAATTTTATAACACAATTTTCCACGAAAAGTCCTAACGAACGTTCTCTGAACCTTCCTTGCGAATGTTCCTTGTTATGCGGACATTTACCTACTTCCGGGAACCTTCCTGAAACATTTTGCGGAATGTTCCGAACTTCCATTGGAATATTCCAGGAAGGTTCATGGAAACTTTTGTGCTTTACGGATATTCTGATATTTTTATCCCTTTGAATTATTTCACACAATTTTTTTCACTCTTCAATGCAATGTTTCCACAAATGTGATTTTTATCTAGATTTTATTTTACGAGACGAGTAAGGTGGAACTTTATTTATCATATAATGGCCTCGTCATAAAGACAAAACATCTTTTTGTGCACCTCCACATTTCCGTGAAACATATCTCGAGGTCCGTTCCTTTCACTCCACTACCTTTATAAATTTTACATTTTAAAATTACTTTGATCTTCTTATTACCGACCTCGCATTTTTCTATTACATCCCGATCCTTCGATTCCGAGCGCCATTATCATTTATGAGCTAAAAAAATAAATCCCTTTTTGCTCCCATTTCTCATAGTTCCTTTCGCATTTAGTCCTCGTATTCATTTTCTTTTAAAATCCTTCCTTTATTAGTTTATCTGCTTTACATAAAGCAATGGAGCTTATACTAGCTTTTTATCATCTATATAATCATCCTATTCGTTTCTTTCTCTTGATATACTATATTCTCATGTGAACTTTCATGGCTTCAGTATTCATCTCATGCAGTTTTACAGCCCTTCATTCGTAACGTATTTCATCAATGTGTCCCGAGTTCTTAGATCGTGACACTTTTATGTCTTCAGTTTTAGTGTGGAAATGTAAAAATGTTACATATCACATTATTATTTTTATAGATACTTTTTTTCTGGAAGATGAAATTGCTTCACAATTTTACTATTTCCATTTATAGAAGCTTCCTCTATGAGGAAGTAATAATTTAACAGCTTTTGGAAATCAAAATGAGCAATCAAAATGAAAATAGCAAAAAAAAAATTGGGCAATGTCTTTGTAAATTGGCTGCAAGATTTTCCTTGATTGCGAAGAGACAAAAAACAAAGCTCGAAAAGCTGCGTGAAAGTCAGGGGCTCGTAAATGGTTTTATTAACGCCCACCCCCGTTGTGCGTGGATTAGATGATAAACCCTAAGGTCTCCTTCTATCTGTCGGCTCGTTCACAGGATCGTCGTAGCGACTCTTGATTTACGAGTCTCAATCTCGAATCGTTGGTTGATCTTTGAGGTCTCGTGAGGAGGAAGTCGATTACTGATCGAATCGGGAATCACCAATCGCCTTCATCATTTTTACTCTTCCTCTCCATGTTTCCCTTGGCAACGTTCAAATAAATTGTGCTTCTCGCACGACACATGGGGAACGTGCTAATGCCGTTTTATGTGCTTACTGATACCCGTAACGCAACATGGTTCACCCCAATCCAAACGAAACGTAGCTCATGCAAGCAGTACCAGAAAAGCTCATGGCTTACCAAGTACAATATATATTTTATATAAGACAGGGTGGTCGTTGAGAAGAAGCGAAACGGCTATATTCATAAGGTAAGAACCTCTTTTATGACTACAGACGAGGATGATGCGAAAGTGGTGTCTAGAATAAAAGTCAAGCTGAGAAGTAGGATTGCTCTTTTAAGAGTTTTCATGTTTTTCGAAGGCGTCAAGCAATTTTTAGTATTCCAAGAACTGCAACAAGGTCTTAAGGATCTTGCAATTTTGGAAGAAAGGGTTTTAGTCTGAAAGCAATATTTCACTTTGAATCAGAAAACTGAGAAAACCATTCTTGAAAAAGAAAAAGGAAACTTAGAAATTTTTTCGTGACTAGAGGGTTCTTATTAAAAAGTTAATAAAATTTTAAGACTCTCGTATCTCGGTGATTAGAAAAAGAATAACGACCTTTATGGTGAATAAAAGTCCAAAGTAAAGTCTGCTGAGGTTTGGAAGACGCCTTCTTCCATTTTCTTGTTACTCGGGGCACCCCTTCGCATTGTCCACCCCTACTGGGCAATTCTGGCAGGCAGGGTGGTCACAGTAACGACGCGTCGTCAGTTAATCAAGCCATTTCGTTCCTACGGGTCTGGAATGAGAATTCACCTTGAGCCACCATCGATTTTCTCACCACAGAAACCTATCCCATGAATCTCTCATGTCTTCTGCTAAATTTCATTGTTCCTGTCGATTTCCCTCAATTCGATCAGTTCGACTGATTGTCAGAAAAATAAAAGAATTCTAGTAGAGAAACCGTCTATTGCAATCCGGACTCATTAATCGTCGACTTTCGTGGCTGAGTTTCGCTGCACGAAAAGTCGCCATTTCGATGTTGAACAAGATCTGTTCGCAGATTATCTGGATCAAACACAGAATCATTATATAACAGCTTATCGTGTCTACAGTTCAGATTTTCTCCGATTAGTCGAAAACTTACTCTGGATAGAAGATTAGAGAAGATTACGTGCATATGTCAAAAATAGAGAATGTAGAAATGTAATGATTAGATTGTAATAATCATGTTAACATTTTTATCTGAAGATTAAAATAATTGAAAACTATTACTATCTCAATTACCACTACAATCTTGTATAATGGAATCGTAATACTTTTTTGGGATTGCAAAACTTGACTTTCGTCTGAAGTCAATTTCCTTTCGTTACTTTCTAAAACGTGTCGATGTCTTAAAATTTAAATAAAAATTATTGATGACAGTTATGAGTGAATATTTAATACCCCATAAATCATAACATGAATAAAATTAAGATAACTTTGTCACTTTTGAACTCTTTAAAATTAACTGATTCTCGCTTTTCCTTATTTTGCAAAGTTATTGATTTTTCTTTAAAAATTTCTGATAATCTAATAATCTTTCTTTTATTTATGTACGTAACTTTTCGTAATCACACTTGTAAGTTTGAGATATAATTCTTTTTAAATGATTGGTACCATGTAATGATGTAGATTTCTTAATGGTATAGGATTAATATAATTAAATGAGATCTTTTTTGAGAATAAATAATGCTCGGATGGGTCAATGGTGCGACATAAGATAGAAAGTCGTGATTTCGTAAACACACATTCAGAGATTCACTGATTCGAAGGTTCTCCTCTCGCTTCATTGCTGCTCGTTAGTTCCAGATGTTTCAGATTCAGACAGTGTATAATGTATCCCATATCTTCACTGTCATATGAAACATCATTTTTCAATAAAGAAGTCTTAATTTATCTTCTTAAATTTGCAATCAACAAATATAAATATAATCATTAAATATTTCATCTCTATTATCATAAATGTTTTTCAACGGTTTTACGATTTAATAGACTCAACTGTAAATATACCACACTCAATTGCTCCAGAGTCCATAAAATTGCAAAACCGTGTGGCGGTAGAATATTAGAGCCTAAATTCATGAGAGAAATCATCGTTTCTCGTATAATAACATTATTCTCACTACCCCCAAGCTAGATGGGAAAATTTTCGTGGCCACCAACCATCCTCCATATTAATAAATCTCAATTACGGAACTTATTACAAGGGGCAACTCTCCTCCCTTATATCGCTAACCGGACACGAGGGTGAAGGCATTCGCTATAGTCCATTGTTGTTCGAACAATTGCTGGCAATGGTTATCCGAATCGTTTGTCATTTGTCGCAGAAAGGCGCTGAGCGTTTGGCATTCACGCGCTACTATGATTTATACAATACATTATATAAATCAGCGAAAAAATATAACTTCAGTCCCATCCGGAATTTATTTTTATAATTAAAAGAACCTACGTAAAAAGAAAAATGTAACATTTTTTCCCCACATTACGTTTTACTGAATAATCCTGACAGTTTGTTTAGTGATTTTATAATTCATAGGGAATCCACTCGAAACTTTACAGAAAGGTTGAAAGCAAAGTGAACTTAAAAATGCATGAAGATCCGTCTTTCATTTGAACGTGGAGTTAAACTGAAATAAATAAATATTAAACGAGAATTGGGTTTAGGAATTACGAGGGTCGGAGGCTATCCCTTCTCCGCTCGTTACTCCTCTCCACCATTTTCATTTCTCAGTGCGTTGCATGGAAGGAAATTGTAAAAGCCCCTTCCTTCCTCCCTCAGGATACAGGAGAGGAATTTCAATGACAATGGGCACGCAGAACGCAACAAGAACATGTCTCCATCCCTTGATATCACCCAACTTAAGCCTTTCCTCAATTCGGGGTGACAACTAGGATTCAGGGGTCTTTTCGCTACGTGATATGCATTGTTAAATTTGGAAATATATTTGAAAGATATTCTTAAATTGCCGCGAGAAAATCAATTCAAATTGAAGAGTGTTTTTTAGTTAAAGATCTGTTGGCTCAAAACGAGAGACCTTCACCCTAATAAACAATTTCAGTATTGAACTCATTTGCGATTTAATAAGCATGCCCACGTCTTCAAGCCACTTAATATTGAGAAATCTGCGTATCTGTATTGCAGGAACGTTATTACTCACTCGCATTGCATAATTACTCAGAGTATTTGTGATTGAGTGTACCGTAAACGCTCCCTTAATAACATCGAGACAGAACAATCCGTCATCGGGCCATTTAATGAAACGCGTGCCCATAACTGAAGATATTCGCGGCTTAAGACGAGATCAACGGGTACATAAATGAAGGAGGAGGTCGAGGGAGATTCAACGGTGTGGCAATATCAAAATCCCCTGAGTCTCTTGCTGGCTCATACTGTCGCAACTTACATTCGTATAATTACATTATTCTGTCGCTATTATATTAACTGCAATCCATCGTCACGGTAATGAAACTTTTCTTGTCTCTGAATCAATTGCGACTGCGAATTATTCAGGTAGATTTCTTATCGACAAGATAAGCATTCAAGAAAAATAGTTCTTTGAACTTACATTTCATTACAATGCTCAAATAATGTTCTGTAATTGAAAGAATCCTTTATCCCGTCTGAAAAAAGTTGTGTAACGAAATATCTTGAAAATCTGGCATACATTGCAAATCCCTTAAAATTCGTTAAAAGCTCTTAAAAATTTTAGAAACCTTTTGAAACCCCTTACACAAAAATATTTAAAATCATAAATCTGTTGACATTCGTTCAAATTCGAGGAAACCCCTTTAAATTCCTTAATATTTAAAATCCCTTTAATATCATTAGAAATCTCATCAAATTTCATGAAATCCATAAAAATTCTACAAAATGTTTTAACTATCAGGAAAATCTCTTGAAATCCCTTTAAATAATTAGAAATCTTATAAAATTCCATGAGATTCTTAAAAATTCCTCAAAATCTTTTAGAAATCAGAAAAATCTCTTGAAATCCCTTAAAATTTTACAACAGCCTCCGAAATCCTTTTAAATTCTAAGAAATCTTTTAAAAATCATAAAAATCTTTTCAAATCCCTTAATAAAATTCCCCGACGAACTTTAAAATCCTTCAAACTCCATAAAATATTTTAAAAGTTATAAAAATCTCTTAAAACCTTTAAATTTCATTAAATCTCTTAAAATTCCTCGAAATAACACGACAACATTTAAAATCCCTTAAATTTCTACGGAATCTTTTAAAAATCCTTAAAATTTTTTGAATTTCGTAAAAATCACTTGAAAATCGTCAAAATCCCTTACACGGAAAAAAATAATGTTTTAAAATTTAATACACTGTCACTGACTCTTGGATAGAGAGTTTCATATGACGTCATATCATAAAATTTCAGCGACTTTTCATTAAATAATAGAAGAAT
>JAUESH010000020.1:9506458-9524255 GCA_032275165.1 Synergus magnus | reverse complement strand
AATTAATTATTATTAAACAATAGGCAGCTTTAATTGTTTTCTTGATTTTGTAGGCATCGCTAGGGTATACTGCATGTATATACCAAATTTCAATCGGTTTCAATAATATTTGGCTGAGTTTTCACGATTTATGTTTTAAAACATAATTGATTTTGAGGAAATTTTTTTTTCACTTTTTCATTTTTAGTATTAAAAATATTCATCGGACAAAAAAACTTCATATAGAAAAAAGTTTCGTCTTGTTCTTCTCTACAAGTGTAGATTTTTAAAAATTAAATTTTTTAAACTTAAAAATTTGGTTATCACGAGACGCTTGGATAATACTTTTACGCGTTTTCGAGCGTGCGTCCCCTTATTGCATCCGAACCCTCAATTTTAAAGAATTGCATGATGTGTTAAGAGATTTTTAAAGATTTTAAAATAGTTTAAGTGAATTTAACCGTTTCTGTGGAATTTTAAAGAATGTGAGGAATTTTAAGGGATTTTAAAATTTGTCGAGGTAACTTTAAGGAATTTCCTGTAATCTTAAGAGATTTCAAGGGATTTTAAAAAGGTTGTTCAATTTTAAAGAAAATGAAGAGATTTCTCGGAATTTTAATGTTTCCGTGGAATTTTAAAGAATGTCAGAAATTTTAAGGGACTTTAAAGTTTGTCGAGGTACTTTAAGAAATTTCATGGAATTTTTAAGAGGTTTAAAGGAATTTTAAATGTTGTCGTTGAATTTTAAGGGGTTTTGACGAATTTTAAGAAATTTTGAAAATTTTCGTGGAGTTTTAAAAATTTTCATTTAATTTTGAGGAACTTTAACAAAACTTTTTTAAGATTTTGTGGAATTTTAAAGGATTTCATGGAATGTTAAGGGATGTGAAAAGATTTTTATGATTTTTAAAACATTTTGTGGAATTTTAAGAGATTTTGAGGTATTTTAAAGATTGTCGTGTAATTTTAAGAAATTTCATGTAGTTTCTAGAAAAAATATTTAATAAATGTATGTTGATTAAAATCCAATCATCGCTCATAATGCAAACAAATCCAATAGCAAAATTCAAAATGACATAAATTCAGAAGTTAATAAATTTTGAAAAAATTCCTTGGGTCCAGATATTTATGTTTAAGCAGTAAATTTTTCCAATAAAATAATTAATGGTGTAACATTTCGTAGATTTCCCACTGAAAACGTAGGAAGAAAATTATATTGAAAATTGAATTGACATGTCGATGTCGTTTCAAGAGTAACGTCAAAGTAAAGCGATTTATAATTATCGTGAGTCTCGCAAGGACATAATAATCAGCTGTCCCATTGTGGATGAATCTGCTAGGGAAGAGCAATGAGAAAGAGCAGAGTGGTGTCACCACTCATTATACGAATTAAGACGTATACGCTCTTATTGCTCATTTAAGAATAAGCTGTAAGCAAACAAATCTTTTACATGATTCACTTATTAAGAGACGTTAATAAAGTATAAGTATACGAGTTTCAAATAAAAATATTCTAATCATCTTTTGCGAAACTTTCGAACTTAAAAGCCCACGACAAGGGTTGATTGAAATTAATCCAAAAAATATTGTTCTCTTTAGTTTCATTTCTTCTTCGTTCTCAGAATATTTAACGGGTGAACTTCCGAAAAGGGTACACCTCCGATGATTTTGAAACTACGTATACTTATGTATTTTGATGCGCTGACTACGAATATGATAGTGAAAATTGGTGAATAGTCGATTTTCAAGGAGAAACCATGAAAAAACCATAAAAATAATGGTTTTTTACGTTGATCTCAGTCAATATCCAAAATTTAAAAAAATAGTCCAAACAAAAGTTGTAGATCTCATCGAAATAAAAATTTTTTGTGTGAAGCATTTTTTTCTACGAGTGATAGTTTCTGAGAAAATCAATAATACATCGACCTACTTTACCATTTCCTTTTACCATTTTCCTTTACCATTTCCTTTTACCATGATTTCCCTTTATCATTTCTCTTTATCATTTCCATTTAACATTTCCCTTTACCATTTCCCTTTAGCATTTCTATTTACCATTTCCTTTTACCATGATTTCCCTTTACCAGTTCCCTTTACCATGATTTCCCTTTACCATTTCCCTTTATCATTTCCTTTTACCATTTACCTTTACCATTTTCTATTAGCATTTCCTCTTACCATGATCAGAGGGTCTCAAAACATGAAAATTTGACAAAACCGGGGGGAGGGTCAAATTGTACAGAAATCTAATACCTTCTCTGATGAAAATGTAATAAATGAATCACATTGAAAAATTGTAATTAACAAAAAGAAGAAGCACGAAATGCGAGATAAAATTTAAAAAAAAATGGATAAAAATTTTTTTTCAAAACTTCGATACGCGGATATTCTTTGTTAGAAATAGAGTCGCTAATTTTGTCTGTTCCGCTCGTTAGCGGACACGTAACGATAATCCTTGTAATTTGGAGAACACATTTAGCTTCTGGTAGAATTGATTATGGGTACTCGATTTTTAGTCACTAATTAACACCAACTTAAGTAAACAAACCTTGAAAAATAAAAAAATCGAAATTGACTAATCTCTACAAAAAAGTTAATAACATATGAAATCTTGCATAACTTAGCGAAACAGTCAATATATAATAATGCGACACGTGTCCTTCCAAATTGAAGGCATTATGTGTTTAAAAGGAACAAAAATGGAAAATAAGAAAATTAATTAATAACAATAAAGTACTATAAGAAATACGTAACGATTTTGAGAGATTAAATAAAAATTGTAGATATTTTTTGGAATTGAAAAGAGGAATCACAACTCATAGAGAAAGCATTAAGATTGAATAATAATTGTTTGAAAACATTTTTTTATTTGAAATTTTACTTTATCAATTTTATTCAACCAATCTATGTTGTTATTGCTTTTCGAAATAAATCTTCCATGATTCAACCTCAAAAAATGAAAAAAAAATTTTTGAAATTATTTCAGTAGAAAATTTGATTCCATTATTCATATTTTTAAATAAAATGTATTAATATTACATTGTTTAACTTTTTACGACACAAGAAACCTTTTAGTTTCTTACATCAGCTTTGGATTTTGATATACTTCGAAATAATTGGTAATTTTTCAAAATATCCTGAAGTCTTCTAAAATATATTGAAGTCTTTTATTATCCTTTTAAAACCAAGAAAATCCTTTGATATTTTCTAACTGATGAAATTCCTTATAATTTGTAATACTCTCTGAAATATATTCAAACTTCTTGAAATCCCAAAAGTCACTCGAAACTTTCTAGAATGTCCAAAAGACAATTTCCAAAAGATGTCTTAGGGATGTACCGAAGACGTCTTTAGGACATCCTTAACTTTTTTTGTCCACTGGGCAGATATTCTTGGTATTCTGATATTCTTAATACGTATTATTATTATTATTATTATTATTATTATTATTATTATTTATACGTACTCTTTATATTCTCAAACATTCTTGATATTCGAAAATATTCCAAAATATTCCAACGTATTCCTAAATATTCACAAATATTCTGATATTATATTCCCCAATTCTCCTTTGCACTCTGCAAGAGATATCTAGACAAGAGGTGTGTCGAAATTTAACGGGATTTAAACAATTTCAAAGTTTATAAATAAATTTCCCAAAGTCTGTTTAATCTTTGAAATCTTCGGAAGTTTTTGGGAAATCTTTTAAAACATATTGGAATCACACAAACCCTTTTAAAATATCTTGAAATTTTTAACGAATCCTTTAATTAAATTATCTGTAATCACTTAAAATACTCAATAATATTTTGAAATATTTTGGAATCACTTAAAATTTGTTTAACTCGTTCTAAAATCTTTGTACTTACTCTCTAAAATTGAATCAGTGGAAGTTCACTGATTCTCAGTGACTCTTTTCTCACGATTTTAATCAGTGAAAATCCACTGAGAATCAGTGAAAAGTCACTGAAATTTTCAGTAATCGTCACTGAACTACTGAAAATTTCAGTGACTTTTCACTGATTTCCAGTAGGTTTTTCACTGATTAAAATCGTGAGAAAATAGTCACTGAGAATCAGTGGAATTTGACTGGAAATCAGTGAAATTTCACTGATTCAAGTTTAGAGAGTATATTTGAACACATTAATATAGCCTCAAATTGGTCACAAGACTAATTATTCGAAAAATATTTGCGTTATTTATAACAACTATCAAAAGATAAATAATAAAAATGGAATAATGTCTGATCTTCCGGCTTTAGAGCCTGTTGGCGAATTTGCAGAGGTCATATATCATGATGACACTGATTCTACACCCCCCTCAATATGTAACCATTATGAGAAAAAACTCACATGATATATCAGCTCGGTCAAATCTGAATGTGAGATGTATCAGCACCAGATGACAAATTAAGCAGAGCAGGTTCCAAAATGATAATGATCATGATCAGTGGGGAATAAAATGAACGAGTCGTAATGCGAAATTGGGAAATGTAAATCTTGGTAACCAGGCTCTCGAAGCCGATTTCGGAAACCGATCTAGATATCCCCTGGTAAGCCCCTCAACGGGGGTGTGTAGGTCGTTAGTATGGAGTTGGTGCATTGCATAACAATGAGGCAGTGGGGCAGAAATGGAATACCTCCTGGGAATCCGGACACCCGTTATTCGAAGGTCGTGGTAATGCCAAAGAACGAGGAAAATAACTAGGGGCCCCCCAATTCCAGGAACAGAACTGACTCATGGTGTGTTGGATAATCGAACTCGTTACGATTCGTTCCCCGGATTCGTTTCGTGACTCGAATTCAAAATGCATTTTCTACCATGCATAAAAAACGTTTTCAAAACTTGCAATTCTTGCATGTTTTAGAATTAGGGTCAAAAAAGTATTTTTACATTTAGCATTAACAAATATCTTGGAATATTCTTGCTCTTCATAGGCATACCATTTTCTGTGAATTAAGAGGAGAATACTTCATTTGAAGGACTTGAAAAGACCAACCTTGGTGCAAATGAGGTTTGCGTGGCTCTTTTCGTTTCTGAAATAACGTGTTTTCCTGTTGAAGTAAGTTTCAGCTCTCCCTCCTGCGACTGGAGTTCCGTCAGACAGAGTCAGTTTATTAAAGTCTCAAACTGAATGTCCCCTGGGGACTAGTACAAATTATGAGCGAGTAAAGCCGATTACTGGGATAAGAAAAATCAAAGGCTGTCTTTTCCCAGCGAGGAACTAAACTTTCTTGCAAAAGGGACATAAATGTCCAATATTCAGTGAACGATAAATCAATATTGCCACAACTCAGAGGCAACAAGTAATAAGTAAATAAATATTGCGAAATTGCATAAATTCTGTTGTTGGGAAAGAGAGCGATAAAAAGAAATTGAGAATAATAAAGAACACACAAGAAGGGTTATTTATCCCCATTAGAACTTTGTTTTTCTTTATTCAGCAAAACCACGATCGCAACTTTAATCCCCGAAGTATTAAAACTTTTTCATTTAATTATTGCTGAACTCCGCCGTAGAATATTTTTTACCAGAGTTAAAACAGTTACTGACTGAATAACAATTTTCCGGATAATTTCTAATATTGTCTTCAAGCACATTAATACAGAAGAAGGGCCTTCAAAGGAACCTTGTCCCCGACACAAAACCTAGAAATTCTGATCCAAAGAACAGCCTCTTCATTATTTTATCGCCTCAAACTGTAATTACCCCCCTTTGTAATCACACAAGCAATAAAAGTCTCTTTGCCTCTGCAATTAACCGTGCCTCGTCTCCCAATGAAATGAAGCCTGCATGCTCGTGAAAGAAAGATGCAAACGTAACAAAGATATATGCAAAATATTACGAAACTTTGTGTATGCAAGAGTGGATAAATCATCGAAATCCTGACATTTCACGAAACGAAAAGTACATTGCGACAGTCAGAAAGTTTTATATCGCATGGTCCGCGAAGGAACAAGCGGACGTGACGGTCGTAAAGGTCGCCAACAAACGACGAGCGATGCAGTGAGGGACAAAGGACTGTAGTACTGACTCTCCTTATCGATGCAAAACAGCGTGGAGGGTCGGGAGGGTCGTAGCAATTAAGAGATAACAAGTTTTCCCCTCGTCACCCCTCCAATTAGTAACACCCCGGCCCATCTTTGTGGCCCTGCCAGTGCCAGAACATCCCCACGTTTGGTTTCCTCCCCTGAACCAGTCGAGCAAACATTGACTCTCTCTCACTCTTATGTTTCTCCCTTTTTATCCTTCCATCTCACTTTCGAGATCGCTCCCTTTCTCTTTTTTCTTCGCTGTTTGCATAACCGCCAAGTCCCATAGGGAGTTCGCACGTAGAATTGCAAGGTGCCACCGTTCCATCGTGATGGAAGATATATATTATGTTCGTTCGAGGAATTGAAGGGGTGGGTGGTAGAAGTGGTTGAGGCAGGCAATGAACTTGGTTTCTTTTTTAAAGTGCTTATTTAACTAAAATAAGACTTTTTTGAATCTAATACATATATGGGTAATCCTTCAAATACAAGGCACTTTTGTAATAAATAAATCTTTTTGATAATTTTTAAAATAATTTTTCTTTCAGTTTAAAGTAGACTTATTGCTATTAACAAAAAGAACTTTTAAAGTCTTCACGGTACAAACTTATTTACTCTTAATCTGATTCAGTGAAAAGTTACTGATTTATTCTATGATTAAAGGCCACTGATTTAATCAGTACGCGAAATTTAAATAATCCTAAAAGTACACTGCTATCATGTAATTCAAATTAAAGTTCCAACATAAAAAAAATAAAAATATGAAATGCGTCTTATTATTAAAAATTAAAAAATTTCTGCAGCAGAAATTTCACTTTCGGAAATAATAAAATATATAAAAGACAATATTCATATGGTGCTACAGGAAATTTTCATTTTTTTGTAATGACAGATTTCATCATTTTTAATTTTATTAAAAGGGTACTGAATCTTTAATTCAGGTTACAGCCTTGTGAAGCTTTTTTACGTCATGCATTATTTAAATTCCTATCTGAATGAATATTATTAATCAAATATTATTACATAATTCAGAGGCTCCGAGTATTTTTAAAGCCAGACCCTTAGAATCCTATATAGATTCCTATGTAGGAAACTGATGTATAGGATCCTATATAGGCACCTACATAGGAATTTTCAGTAGGAAAATATTTACTGAACTTAAATTATGTACTAAAAATCAATCATTTATCAAAAGAAAACAATTTTCAATAGTAATCATCTCGCAATTCAATATTTTGTGTTTATACTTTTCAGGAATGATTTGTATCTTTCCCATAATAGACCTACAGAAATGTTTTGACACGAGTGTGAATCGGTGAAGCCCACGCGACAGTCACGCCTCACCAGTCGATGATGCTTCAAGTGGGGTGAGCCAAGGGTGCTAGGCAATTATTTCGAATTCAGTAAGTCCGAATAGCAGGAACGTCCGATTGATTATTATCGAATCGTATAAACGAGGGTGCTTGATCGGAGCCACTGATGCATTCTGGGTAAAAGAAATTAATGTGGGCTTAGAGCGGATGTAATTAAAACCCACATACATTTATTTTTATATTACTCTCCAATCAAATCCTCATATAACGTTAATTTTGAACATATATAATGAATGTTAAACACTGTTAAAATTGTATTTTATACACTAATATTACTTGTTATTTCATTAATCTTTAACAAAAGTCTCGCGAGTCGTGACACATTCCCTCATAGTTTGAACATGAGAGTAAAATGATGACAGAGCCTTTTGAGGACTCTAATTAATTATTACTTGTATTTTCACAGATGCATTGGATTAGATCGGCGCCAATGCCACGAAGTGAAGAAACTTTAGACATAAATAATTCATAACAAAAATTCTATCCTACAATTTTCCATACTTTAATCGATTCAGAATCAATGGCTTGTCAAAATATTTGTCAGAAACATGAGAATCAGTATAAACAGAATCAGAATAAGTAGAATCACGTAGAATCGATTTTCGAGTGAACGGCCCCTCGAAACTATTTCATAAATTTGAAATTTTAGTTTAGTTTAGTTCGGGAAACAGTAGATTTTGAACAGTGGAAATGTTCTAACATTGATTGTAGAACTTGAGCAAACGCGGAAAAGATAAATGTCAGCGTTACCAGCGCAACGTAAACATCGTCAAACTGAACAAATTAGCAAACAACCGGAGATGTGCATTCGGGCGAAGCAATTATTTTACGCTTGCACGTGGAAGGGTTCGAGTTCCAAGGGAATCGGAACTTGAACCCAGGAACGCAATGAGTTCATGAAAATCGCGACGAGTAATTGGAGAGCCAAACGTTGCGCCGTCCTTGTACCAGGGGAATCCCCTTTTCGTGCCTCTAACGAGGCCACTGAGAACTTGACCCTGCGTGAGGCCTTTCCAGACTTGAGAGTTAGATACGACCTTTGAAAGTTGAGAAATTGCTTCCTTCGTGTCTTAAACTCTTACTAAAATCTCATCAGTTTATAAATTCTAAAGTCATTAAAATATAACTAGAATTTTAATGATGCTCTAAAAAATTCACGCTACATCCCAAGGTGTCAAATTTTGATCGAAAAGTGGATCAAAGCCTTGCACAATGGAAAAAAAAAATTGACCTCTACATAGAAATATGTGAATGTAGTTTTTTTTTGTTAGAATACATTTATATTAAATCCTAGATATTGTGTTATTGAAGAAAGAATTCATTATGATTTGAAGGAAAACAGTACAAAAGTAGAATTGAATAAAAAGTAAGATATGCCCTAGTTGATTTTGAGGTAGTAAGTAGAGCAACGACCAAGTGACCAAGATTAAGCCAATTTGCAAAACCTAAGAGTTGGCTGAAGATTGTTAGGAAAAGGGAGTCTATTACGAAGTATCCGGGCTACCTTACCGGAAACATTCACGCTCGATGACGAAAACGAGGGTCGTTGCGTGTCGGTGTTCGGGTCGCAAAGTTGGTCTTGTTAGCCCTGTAAAGGGGATTCGGATCAACCAACCATACTCAAGCCCAGGGCGAGCCACGAGCCCTTCCTTCCCTTCTATTCGACCAGACACGCTTCGTTTCTCGATTGATTCTTTACTTTACAATCGACAGAACCGCGTAAGGGCCAACACACACCCACATCTCTCTCGAGTGTACTTTAGGACTCGTGCCTTCAAAAAACTTTACCCCCTTTCCAAATACTCTAATCACCACGCCGAATACTAAAAGGAATAAAATGAATAAAATACACTGCACCGAGACTCATTTTTTCAAAAAATTTCACCCCTACAAATTTTTCCTTTTGGTGTCATAACGCCTTATTTTTAACGAAATTTAAAATATATATATTTTTCGGAGAACCGCAATTTAAACCCCGAATAGAGTAAAATTATTTCGAAATTGGGACAATTTCTGCACAATCGGTACATTCGTACGATTGGCACATACCTAAATTGTGTGGATTTTAAAAAAGCACTTACCACCGCGTTCAGCTTCCTCCCGTTCTGTTTCTGAAATGATAAAATTTCGATTAATTAAAATGTCAAGGTCAAGTGAAATAAAATCATTTTTTGAATAAAAATAAAACTTACTTGCTTCTTGAATCCAAATTGCAAGATGTTCCCTGAACCTCGAATAATCCTTTGAATGGCACTTCACTTTCGCTGAGACTTCACTACACTTCACTAACTTGCACTTACGATTTTATTTCACTCGCGAAATTAATTGTTAATTAAATCATTTTTAGGGAGAATTTTGTTAATTTTATTGAATACACGTTTAAAGATAATTTTGACGCGCCATCGGTCGGAAGAGTTTGTCGATTGCCGGAGAAAAGGTCCGAGCAACCGACCTTAATGAGTCACCGAGCGAACAATGAACTCACATTCAGGGCAAAAATTTCCAAGAAGCCCAAATCATGATGTAAATAGTAAACAATCTCCAATTAGACAACCAAGTAAACATAGAGAAGCTAAATTAAATTGGGTCGGCCTTGTCAAAATATCAACAGGTAGAAATTAGGTTCAATAAATGCGATGAATGTAAATAAATATGCTTCGAAATAAATACATTAAAAATTTGTCAAATTTTGAGAAAATTCATTCTCTCAATTTCTAATCATCAGAATTTTATATGATGTATGCAATCCCGGATTTGTGTTTACTTTTACTTCCTCTATGGACTCTTTTAGAACAAAAGTAAAATTAAGAAAGAACAGCTATTCTATCGGTAAAGAATACCCAGGAAATTTCAATGCAAGGATTTCCTCGGATTCAATAATGATTTATTGTAACCTTGATAAAGAGCAATTTACTTTCTTTCATTTCCAAGTCTCTTCCCTGATGTTTTATTTGAATCAATTCTTGCCTGAAGGTCATTAGGAAAGGAAATTAATTGACAATATCATTCTTGTCCATAACTTTATGCTTATTATGATTCAAATAAGGAAATACATTTTCCTTCAATCATCGAAATACATAACTGTCACAGGCACATTTCATTCTACTAAAGTTATAATTAAAGGACAGAGTTAATATTATAAAATACTTTTTTTAAACGGCTTAAAAATACTTTTATTTTTGGATGAAATTTTTGTGAAATAATGTAGAATAACGTGGGAATTGTATTAATCTTTTGTAGAAAGACGAGCCTCTACCGAGTCTCCCAGTGCCAAACCTGGAGTCTACTTTGCAAAAGTATTTGGCCCAGGTCGAAGCAGTAGCTCCAAACCATCTGGAGAAAACTCGATTGCTTGTGAAGGCTTTCCTCGCTGGACCTGCGCCAAAACTTCAGCAACGACTCTTGGAACGTAGGCAAAAAACGACCAATTGGGTAAGTTATATATCATACCTATTGCACGATAATTTTTATAAAGTATTATTTTTGCAGTAAAAAGAGAGAAGTTTTAATTTCTGAATTTCACTGAAATTCAATTACCATCTCTCACTGGAATTTTTTTAAAATGAAAATCAATAGTCATTTCTGGATGCAGCCGCACCTAAAAACGCAATTGAAAAAAGAACAATAATTGCAAACTAGGTCAGACTTTACGCTGAAAGAGCAAACTTTTATCGCCCGGAAGCTCCAATATTAAACCTGGAAAAATAAACTGGAGAAGCTTTTGATACGGTCTTTACGATTAAAAATTCAGAAACTTCTGGAGATAAAAAGGAAATTAATTTCTTTTGATTTGTATTTCCGCGCTTCTTCACTTGACATATAAAAACGAATCGCCTGGGAAACTTTTAAAATTATATATCCAGCTTATTATAAGTTGATAATTTTATTTCAAAAAGTTAAGAATTTGAAATCTATCGAATTGGAAGGTATAAGTTTCGAAGGCTCTAGATTTGAATAATTTGACGGAAATCTCATTTAATTGAAACGAGTTCTTTCAAATTCTGTAAGATAGTCAATTAACTACAATAAAAATCCTGAATCCCTGATTTCTCAAGAGAATGGAATCATTTCATTACACATTTTTCATTCCATGTCCACCTACACATATATAATATCTTTCATTGTTCTACTCCCTCTCGAATAATATTTTGCATTGTTCCAAGCGAGATGATTCGTCCCTCGCATCGAAGCGTTACGAGAGAGTCGAGATCGTGCTGGGTCTCGTAAATCCATTTATTTATTTATTTATGTACCATGGGGTCTGGCCAAATGTGTAGACGGGGGTGGCTTATGGTAGGCAGGAAGGTATACTGTATACCCTGCACACTGTACTGTCAGTAGACATAGAAAGTATCCCATGGGACTGAGAGACAGGGGATCTCAAAAGTCACGGAGACCGAAATGCCGTCGAGAGATGGGTAGTGCCTCTCTATACCGGAGGTAAAGTCTCTCGAGGCACCAGGGGGTTTGAAACGAAAATGGTGTTGTGCCACTTAGCCAGGAAGACTTCATACAGCCACTATGTATCTTTTTCTCTCCTAAGCTTTGAATCATCGTTTTTAAGGCTTGAATCTTTAATGTCGAAAGCTACTTATCCCGGGGTTTGTTTCTCCCCTTTCTCTCTTCCCACAAGTTCAATGTTCATTATAGCTTCCTTCTGAATCCTGATTTTTACTCTTATCTTTTGTATTTTCATCCCCTAAGGAAAGGGGTTGAATTTACTATTATAAATATTAAAGGGCTACGTATATTTACGAGATTAATAAAACTATAATATGAATCACGAAATGGAATAATGAATTTACTATTATAAATATTAAGAGAATTTCAGCTGAGTTTTCCTTTAAGATTGGAAGGGCCAAATTGTTAGTAGAGTTTTAACTTTTTATTCTTTTAAACTTGATAGTGCTGTTATTTGAGAAAAACTATTATCTGGGTATGGACTAAATAATTGCTTTAGTGTTAGTTGATTATCAAATTGAAAGTAATTGTCGAGTTCTTGGAACGAAGTAAAAAAGGAATAAAAAATTGACTTTAAAATTTAAGAAAGAAAGTACGAAAACTAAAAATGAAAAATGTGCCTCACGGAGTTTATTTACAAAAATTTAAATATAAATATAGGCATTAAATTATTAAGTAAAAATAAAAATAAATGAATGAAAATAGAAATCATGGAGAAAAGAAATTCTATTCAAGAGTTCAGTAGTAATGGATATTGTTAGTCAGACAAGTTGCTGTATGTGTAGACATACATATGTAATATCCATATAGATCTACAATTTCTTCGTATCATCGCAGCCATTAATATATGATATTAATGATTGTACTAAACTTATAATCTTCTGTTATACGTTACATTCTTTGAAGCAATTATTATTTGAACAAAGGGAATATGGAAAGCTTTCATATCTAATGCCTCACGATATGGCATTTTATCCACGTCAGGTTTATGATCCCATACTTTACATTCATAGAATAATTAGTTATATGTATTCACAAAATGAATGTGAATTCCATTTGAGTTGAAAGTTTTTAAAAATTAAAATCCCTACAATTATCATTAAATTCTTTCGGAGAAAATAGACTCTTTCAAATTGTCTTTATTGATTTAAAAGTCTTTAATAATTTGTATTATTTTGATATTTTGATAAAGTGAAAATGTTTTGAGGATGAAATAGTTTGCCATCGTTTGTAAGGAGCTTGTAGGCGAGAAAAGTTGCACAACAGTCAATTCGCGATGGAGTTTCGCGAAGATTGCTTTTGGCCTTTGACGACTTGGATATATAAATTCGACTCCTTATCCCTTGCCCTTGATCGCAAGAAACGAAAATGTATTTCCCAATGTATAGCGTCAAATCGAACTCTCACGCCTTCAGTGTACATTGATGGCCCTTCGGGAATCGAATGAATGAAGTTGACCTGCGTCACGGCAGGAATCGATAAGGAAATGAATTAAAAGTGAAGAAAAGCATCAAGTCATCGTGACTATAAAATTAAACACAAAAGTATCAGGGTTCATAAAAAGGGTACATCTATTCAAATAATACAATGTGAAGAAAGACGTCAGAGAAAGTTGAATTACAACTTGGAAATAAATTGGAACGATTTTATAATTAAAAAAAAAATTTTAAACCTCAGTTTAAACCACTGAAATCGCTAAAATTAAAAAGCGATTTCATAAAACATTACTTCTACTCATTGCTCTTTATATATTGTTAACTTCTACAAAGCATCTCACGAAATTGTTCAAACACCTTCTACCTCCGCTTTGATCGTGCATTTGTTATACCAAACAGCCACTCCCAACAGCTTTTATGGCTCTTTCCATTCCCATTTTATTGTACCTTTGTGAGGAATTTTCCACTTTTTTCTTGTTTTATTTTCAACTCATCTTCTCCTTAAGTCGTTATTCCATGATTCTTACACACGTAGATGAAAAAATTCTTTGACCCGTTGTGATCACACCTCCGAAAAATGACGGGACGGTCACAGTCTTTTGTATTTTGAAGATTGAAGTGAAAAATTTAGACCAGAACGGGTTAAAAGAAATGTCTAGTTATCTGGACCCAAATAAACGATTTTCTTGAACTATCACCTTTTTGAACAATCACCTTTTGTAATTCTGCATTTTTTATTTTAATTATAAAATGTGATTCCATTTAAGAAATTGTACTTTTGTCTTCCTTTGAGTCAATGATTGGTAAAGTATGCGTTAGAATCCTTTAAATCGTTTGAAATGGGGCTCTTTTGAGATTCTGGTGCAGGTCCTGAATACCAAGGACATAATAAACCATCCCCTTCACTTGTCTCGTTTCTCTCCCTTTTTTTTCTTGTTTCTTTCCCTTTTTCTCCCTTGCTTTATTTTTATTTCTTCGCCCATTTCCTCTCTTTTTATCCGCCTCGTGGTTTTACCTTTTCTCTCTTTAAGGCGAGACCGCTTGTTCTATAAAACCGACCATGGGGTGGCAGAACGAGGCATGGGTTTTGTCAGTGGGAGCTTATCCTATGGAGTCGTGCGACGCTAAGCTAATATTACAGTCGCCCGCGGTGAACTGCAAAATTTCATTGAAACTTTCATTATTCATCCGCGGCCTAGTCGTCTCTCCGTATTGCAAGCCGGCAAATTCAATTCGAGTCACAAGCGCGCGAATTAACCTGCGGCTACTCAAATTCTCGACCTGAATTAAGTCCAGCTTGCAGTGAATATCCCGTTATATACAAAGTAAAAATAACATGAAAGGAGAAAAAATTCACTTTACCACTACTTTTAGACTACGAAAGAGCACATGGGCAGTTTTCCATATATTAATTACTAAAATTAACTTTACCTTCTTAAACGAAAAAAATAGCCTCGCTTTCAAAATCATAAAAAGTATCTCTTTAACCAACCAAATTGGATTTTTCTTCTATACGCTTTGAAAATAATTTTCCTTGGTAATCTACGTTGTGAGATAGTTTAAGTTTTCCCAAGCGGGGAATAAAAAATTATGCTTTACTTCTTCTATGTCAAAGTTATTCTACTTGAACCTCCATTGGGAAATCGAAACTTCTACTCTCGGAAGCAATTTTCTGAGCTCTACAGATCTATTAGATACGATCAAATGCTGAAAAATATTAAAATATTTGTATAGATGAGTAGTAATAATATTTTATTTTTGTCGTAAATAATTTTCTGAAGAAGTATTTCCTAAGAATAAATTGTAACCTCGTTAGAAGGCCCCAGCTTAAAACCGATTCGTCTTTTCCGAGGACAGTTTCGCAAAAAGACAACTAGTAATTGAGGTGCCTTAAAGGCTCCTCTTTAGACACCTAACACGATCTAACAAAACGCCGAAAAGCCATTCTGAAAAAAAGAGCAGTTCTCTGACGACAAAGGACCTTCTGGCCCCTCTCCTGAGATTCTCAAAGAGGGAGGCTTTAAAAAAGGTTAAAATAAAGTAAAAAGAAGTGAGTCCTCTTTCACAGGTTCACGCAAGGATATCGATTTACTAGAAGTCTTCGCCTTTATCGTTTCGTGCATCGAATGCCTCGTAAAGCCTGCTACTACTCAAATTCAAACCCGAGAGTAGGTGGAAATGAAGGAAAACGGGAGATAAAAAAGAAAAAGTCGATCTTCCATCATGCTTAAATGTCCATGCAACTGTTATACGATACTACGTGCATTAGGAAACTTATTTCACTGCCACCTTCGTGAAACGTAGGAAAAAAATCTGCAGGTTATATAGGAAGTTTCCCCTCGATTCCCTGGCTCCTGAGGGAATCGTCAGGAAAGTTAGGAACTTGGGGTGGTTTCATTTTCTTGGTCCTAGCTCAGTGTAGTTTAGAACTTTGTGTTAGGCCTCTATCCTCCTTTATCCCATAAGAGATTTCCTCTTCGTTATGGGATTAACTACTTTTCCTATCTCAATTCTATCCGTTTGTCTTGTTGAGGGAAAATTAAGCTAGACTTAGAAGTTTAGAAATGCGGTTTTAAAGAGCACAAAACTTTTTTTGATACAGTCTAGGATTTATCAAAATTTTATCTCTAAATGTGAATTAATAAGACATTTATATATTCTGAAAGTTGGAACAAAGAAAGGGGGAAAATATTCTTCAAGATAAAAGAGATATCAAAGTATGTTTGTAGTTAAATGGATTAAAATCGAACTTCAAAGTTGTGTTTGAATTGTGATTCTGAAATTATTTAGAGTAGCATTTCGCAGCTCTCTTGACAGCCACAAGGGGGGAAGAGAGAATTCGAAACAGATTATTGCACTGCTGTGCTTAAAGCTACGAGCCTTTGACGTTCCCTGTACAGCAAATCGTATTTTCGTCGGCACGTCAAGGGCCTCTCGAGGCTAGATCTGAGAAGCAAACATTAAGGTTCTTGAAAAGAAATTCCAGAAGGCGTCTCAAATCTGATAATATAAAAAAATTGATTTATAATGATTACAACACACAATATTTTATTTAAACTAGCAAACCAACACGAGCGATTATTTTGTTTTACTTCTTACAACTTCAAGTCATTCAAAAGCCACTCAAGTTTGAAACAAAAATTTATGCGAGATTTTCGAGACATTTCACTACACCACTTTTTTTTTAGAGGAACATTTCTTATTTGTTATTCCCCTTTTACTATTTTTTATCGAAAAATTATCCCTAATCTTCTCTCCCTGCTTGGAATTTTTGGGACTAATATTTCGGGGTCGTTCACTTTGTTATCTAATCCCAATTTGTATGTGCTTCAATTGACCCTTGTGAAGGTCTACCTCCGTTTTGGTATTCGCTTTATCTTTTGAGGGTCTCCAGGGTGAAATTGGCTTTGTTCTCCCTCACCTCAGGGGATGCTTTCTGTAAACGAAGCTTCCTGCAGCCAGGATCGAGCAATTTTTCGAGAAAAGCTCGATACTGGGTGGCCGTGGTTGATTTTGTCACCCACGGTGCGCTTGCAGTTCGGATTCACGAGCAACAACGAGGTACACAAAAGGGCAGTGAAGGGAGGGTAACCGCGGATAGGGTGGTAGCCCTTCCACCCTATCCATGTATCGTCGTACAATCCCACAGACAATCCTCGACTTAGTGCTTGTTTCAACAAGGGATTACCACCATCGCGCATGCCACGATACCCTACAGTTCCAACACCTCCCTTTCTCGGAACAAACATTTAAATTGCCAAGATTAGAACATCTTTGCTGTTGCTCTCAGACAAAGCTTCGTTATATTTGCACTAAAGTTAATTCTTACTTGCAACTATGTTAGTAAACTTCATTTTCATTCTCTCTAAACTTGAATCAGTGAAAAATCAGTGAAATTTCACGGATTCCCAGTCAAATTCCACTGATTCTCAGTGACTCTTTTCTCACGATTTTAATCAGTGAAAAAATTACTGGACATCAGTGAACTTCCACTGATTCAATTTTAGAGAGTTCAATGATTATACTACCATATAAAATTTAGGAACTTCAAAATCTTTGTAGACTTTTAATGATTGAAAAGTTCTAAACATTCAAATGAACGAATTTTTGTATGGATTGTATCCTCGTATCTTTTAAAAAATTGCTTCAGTTTTGCACTTTTCAGAAAAAAATTTATAAAAATTATACAGATCCATCTTTAACGTTTTTTTTTTTTTGAAATTTTCGGAAAAAAACAGGAATTTCGAGATGATTATTATTTTTAATTTTTTTTTCTTTTTTCATAAAAAAAACTTTGACATTTTCGGCAAATTCTCTGAAATTTTCAGCGTGGGATTATTTCGTCTTTTTTTCTTTTTCAATTGAAAAAAAATATTTTAACTCAGCTTATTTTTCATAACACTACTCTGAAAATTTTTTAGAATGAACAGAGAACATTCAAATTTGGAAAAAAAAAAATAATAATAATTAAAAGTGGTAGTCATCGGAAAAATTTCAATTTTTTTACAATATAACT
>JAUESH010000020.1:9448580-9489010 GCA_032275165.1 Synergus magnus | reverse complement strand
CTTAAAATTTTATGAAGTCCTTTAAAATTCTTTATAATGCTTCAAAATCTTTCGAAAGTTTCTAAATTCTGTTAAATAAACTGTTAAAAGCTATATATGTAATATGACAAAAATAATATAGTTAGCATAAAAGTCAATTCCTTTTTTCCCTGACAACTACTCGCATTTCCCTACCTTCTTTAACAAATTTTTTTTTCCTAACTTTTCCCTGACTTCCCTGACAGTCACTTTTTTTGTTCAAAATTAATCACTTATAGTCACTTTTTAGATCAAATTAATCACTTTTGTCACTTTTTTGAGGTACATTAGTCTGTGGCAGCCCTGCCAATGGTAAATATACTTTCATAATTTCTCTAAAACTATTGCAAGATTGAAATTTTCTTTCTGGTTTGAACAATAGTTCTCTTTTGTAAATACTATATAAGAATGCATTTTTATAAACATTTTTTTTGCAAAGTTTAGAGAAATTTGTATGCAACCTTTTCTTATTTGAAGTTTCTCTTCAAATATTCTTGACAATAGAATACTAAAGATATTCTCAGATGATTGCTTATTTACACATCATCTTCAGATCATAAATCGTATCGAGAGAGGTGAGAAAAACGGAAAAAAGGCAGCCTTTAACTATAATTTCATAAGTGTAGATATAAAGCCTTTTTGCCTAATGCATAATGCAAAACATATTTCTTAGAATATAAAGTCTGCAACTAGCTCTGAAGTTGTTTTAGGTATTAAAGTTTCTTTTAACATTTAGTAGTTTTTAAAATTTCAAATCTTTCAATTATATAGGCTTCAAATTCTTTTGAATCTCAGTGCTTTAAAATTGAATCTCTTTCAAATTCGAGTTCTTGTGAAATGCTTTCTTTGAAAGTGAAAACCACGTTGTGGATTATCCAAATGTCTATGGGAGAAAGCAAGGCTACGATTATCCACTTTTGTCACGATCATGCTGAGCATAAACGTGACTATTTATTTCTATCCAATCGCTTAGTCGCAAATATTTTCCATCACAATACTGAATACTGACTCACCCAATCAATTCAAATACGTACTTTCAAAATTTAAAGTATTTCAACTTATCAATCCTAATAAAATTTTGACAGAAAATGTATCTCCCTTCTAAAATTCCGAATAAATATATACAGTTTTAATATAAATAGAAGAGAGTTCGCAATTCGTTTTGGGTTTGCTGGGAAATTAAAGAGCGGCGCGATCGCTCTTTCGTCGCCTAATCCGTATTTAATGACACGTCGCGACTCGCGTAATCCGTTGCATGAAGGCGGATAATTTGATAAAAAAATATAAAATCTAATGCCTTGACAACATGTCATCGCGAAAGAAAAATTACCGCCAAATATACCTAACATTCTCCCAAAAAATTGAATTGAAAAAAAAAAATAAATAACCAATTCATTCCCCTGGATAATTAGATAATCCATTCTTATTATCAAATGCCTATTATTACCAATTTTCATAATATAGTCTATAAATAAGATTTTTAAAAATTGAGAACGCAAATATTTAATCGAATATCTTAATTTAAAAGAATTTCATTTTTATCATTATTCCAGGCGACTGATTGGTGGCTGAATGACATGTACCTATCAGTACCACTTGCTCTTCCAATTAACAGCAATCCTGGCTTGGCAGCACGACCGAAAAAGTTTACCAACCAACGCGAAGCGGCTATTTTTCTTGCTCGTTTTTTAACGGAACTTCTTAATTATCAGGAACTGCTGGACAGGTAAGTCCTTTTATTTTTATTCTTTTTTTTTTGTTTATCCTCTCAGAAACTTAATTATGTGTTTTAAATTCGTTGTAGAGTGACGCCTCGGAAAATTTGATTCGGAGAATGTATACTCAGAAGAATGGGATTCTAAATTAACTTTTAATGAAAGAAAGATTTCAGCGAATATCGGAAAATTAATTATTCTGTCAGTCTTTTGAAATTAGAGTTTGCTAGACCGTCGGTTTTCAATTGTTCATATATTAATTTGTTTCGAAATTCACGTAGATATTAATTCTGTTGTGTTGGAATGTTTCCAATGTTCCGATTTTAATTAAAATTAAAATTAAAGTTGGGATAATTTGTTTTTATTATTCTATAGTGTTTTTCCACGACTGTATTTATGTCCCTCAAAAATTAATGACGATTTCGTAGAAAAATTTGATCGTAGCAACATAAGTGAGGAAGTCTCGACTTAAAGGGACTTATTATTGGATTTAGTGGCGGGAGGACAAAAAGAAGCCACATTGAAATCAATTTGCAGCCCGCTGCCTTGAGGAAAAGGAAATCCGGGTTGAAGGATCCATAGAAAGCGAGTATAAAGGCAATGGTTCCGTAGAGACTCAAAGCGCTCGGTATTTGGTATTCTCAAATCACAAGAAGAGCTTGTTTCTTTTGAGATTTTACACAATTTTAAGATATTGAATGCTTAATGACGACTACTTTCATGAGAATGTTCGTTTAGAGACAAGGAAAAATCGAAACATTAATCCTCATAAGAAATTGTTCGAAGATTTAAATTAAAACTTCCCTAGGCCAGTTACAAAAAGAATTGATTGAAAAAGTGATCGCGAATTGTTTCAAAATCCTAATTTTCTTTTTCTGAGTGGGGCATTATTTAAATTATTCATGGTAAATTTTTTGATGGCGTCTTTTGTTATTTGCAGATCTGAACTCGAAGTTGATCAAGTAAAGTCGAAGGATGGGAAATCGTGGCAATCACTGTGCATGGCCCAACATTACCAAATGTTTAGAATTTACCGCAGACCTGGTGTAAATAGAGACGAGCAAGTAATTTTTGACAGGGCCACTTCCGGGGATCATATCATTGTAGCTCATCATAATCAGGTAAACATTTTAACTTCACGGTAAAATATTAGATCGAGGTTTAACTTTTAAAAGTCTTCTAATCATTCCTGATTATTATAAACCGAAGAATAAATTAAATAGAATTGAAACACATTTTACTTACCTTTTTGCACAAAGTTTTACAGCGTACCAGTCAGGGCATCAGATAGAGGTCGAATCACAGAAGGGGAATTAATTCAGCAAATTTTGAAGATCATGGAAGAGCAGCCAAATCCGAGAACACCTCCAGTTGGAATCCTTACAACTTCCAAGCGACCTGTGTGGGCAAAAGCCAGAGAAGAATTATTAAAAAGTGAGCCTGAATTTAATAAAAATAGTAATTCTTCAGTTATCGAATAAAGATTAAATTTCAGTTTTTAATTATAAAATGAATAGTTTCCTGAATTTTCTTCGTTATGAAAACAATCAATATGAGTATTAATTTTCAATTAAATATTAAGGATTTTGTAGATGCCCTCTGTCATAATTATTATCAGGTCATCCTCTTCACACCAATATTCGCGATATCCCTATTAGCTCCCTAAATCGACCTTACTCAACGAGGCTCTGCGACCTGCGCCTCTAAATCGAATAAGTGATGCAATAACGATTCAACGACGACTTGTGGTCGGGGTTGTCACCGTTTAAAGCCTATCCGCACAGGGATAAATTCTTTAAAAAACTCCTTGAAAAGATTAGAATTCTTGTTGAGAAAAGTCTCAGCCATAAAATATAAGAAAAGTTCCTAGAGCCTTTCGTTTAAAGGTGATCAATCAGAAGATTGTATACTGTACAAGATAGCCAAAATTAATTCTATTTATATTTTTATAAACTGTAATTATCTTTCAATTTGTAAAATTGCAGATGAACGTAATCGTCACAACATCGAGCTACTGGAAAGATGTCTCTGTGTTGTTTGTATAGATGATGATGTACTGCCAGGAACATTTAACAACCCTTATAGAAAAAAGGACAAATGGATTGGCGATCGAGATTATGCAAATGTTTTACATCACACACTTCATGGTGGTGGATCCAGACACCTTGGAGCCAATCGCTGGTTCGATAAAACCTTTCACGCCATCCTCGGAAAAGTACGTATTACAAAAACTCAGGATGAAAAATAGTTTTACATTTTTATAAATTAGATACAATTTCTAGCTTCGTAGAAATCGATTGAATCGAGATTGTTCCCTGCAGCGATTTTGAACTAGAAGTTTTAAAATAAAATTAGTTTGAAAATATTTAAGTGGTATAAAAGTTACACTAGAAGGAGCATAAAAGTTAGGAATGGATCGAGCTTAGTGATCGTTAAGTGGCTCGTTATGACGAAGAAACTACAGAAGCTTCAAGCGAAATCCCAACTCCTCTCGTAATTTCGTAAATACGCTCTCTTTGTACCTATGTTCTCATACGCAAGTCCCTGACACCGATAAAAGCGCTTGCCCAATGGCAAAGTGCGGAGAAAGTAGTAAAGTATCGCTAATCGTCGCAAAACTCTTTGCGAATCCATAAGAATCGTTGACACGGTGCACAAAGAATTTTCTTCCGGTAGTATCGCGCGAAAAGAAAATTCAAGCCATTACCTCTTTCGTCAGAGATTAATGTCATGGCGTGAAGAATTATCACGCAGTTGCTAAATTACGACAATTTTAGTATTTAGAGAAACTATCTATCCATCAAATCTCGAGGATTTTCATTAAAGAATTGAATGACTGAGAATTGTTATGTAAAAACTTTAAATCGTGAATTCAAAAGGTTTTTATATGATATTAGATATGGAAACTAAAATTTATATTAAAAAAGTGAAAAAATAAACGACTGCAATTGGAAACAATAATAATGAATGGCTTCTAAGGTAATTAATAATCATTGATAAAATAATTTCAGGATGGCTTGTGGGGTTTGACTTACGAGCATTCAGCAGGAGAAGCTCCAGCGATTTTCAAAGCCTTCGAAGATTTGACAGATAAAGTAGACGCTATGCCACCTCTAGATGATGATCCAATACCTTCTCATCTTCCTTCTCCAGAAAAATTGGAATGGTTTTTGACTGAGCAAAGTAAAAATGATATCCGTGATGCAATGACCTCTTTCGATGCGTAAGTTTCCTATAAAAAACAAAAATTTAAATTAAAAATATCAGATTATCGATTTTTTAAAAATTGTTATACTAAAAGGCATTATTTTAAATTCGTTCTCCTTAAATTCTAAAAAGTCCAATATAAGTTTCAAAGTTCTGTGATTATAGTAAAAAAATGGAATTCTTTAGACGAATAAAACCAACTTTATCTACTGATTTTCTCTCCCGAGTTGATTTACATTTTTTATCAAACTCTATGTTTATAGTTAGTTATATCTGTCAGATTAATATAAAATTTCTAACTTCGGAAAGGCAATAATTATTTTACCTCTCTAGATTGGTCGAAGACCTGGACATTTGCATCCTCTGGTTTGAAGACTACTCGAAGGAATTCGTCAAATCCTGTAAACTCAGCCCAGATGCTTACATCCAGTTGGCTCTCCAGCTAACATATTTCAGGTATCTGCAAAAATCAATAAAAATTTTCTAAAATTAGTTTTCAGGATATAAGTTTCCGGCTTTAATTCGTTTTTTCTCAGGTTACATGGTCATCTGGTTGCTACCTACGAGAGTGCAGGAATCAGAAGATTCGCTTTGGGTCGTGTTGATGTTATCCGATCAGCCAGTCCAGAAGCCTTGGCGTGGGCAAAAGCCATGTGCCAAGGCGACCCCGAAATTTTGGCCGGAGATCAACCCAGCAACTTGCAAGAGGAAGGCTCCAAAAGAGTTCAGTTCACCATTTACAGTGTAACTGGAACCTTCCCTTTTTAACGACGTGCTTATGTGCAGTATTGAATTATGTGTTACTGCGTATGCTCAAAGGCCCACTTCCTTATCGTGCTTCCATAAATCTTTGCAGGGCAAAGAAAGTAACTCACCCTTAAAAAAACACGAAAAAAGTCAGTTTTTACTACTGCAATTAAATTTATCTATTTATTTAGTTATGATTATTCATTTCAAGAATTCTACAATAAAAATTCCAGATTGACTTTGTAGAGAATCAAGAATTTTTAGACTCCTAATCAATTCTCCCCTGGAAAGATTTCAGTTTCACGCCTGGATAAACTTAGATTATAGTTCTCAATGTATATAATTATCATTTTCGTTTCATATTTTTATGTTGTATAATAGATTTCTATTTAATAAGCATGTCTTTAATCCTTATTATTTAAATATATTTTATGTTTACACTCCATCAATATTTTATCATTTATTTATGTCTTGTCCTATTATTAATTACCCTTAATATAAATTATTATACTTTTCAGCTACTCATTACAAGCTAGAAACAAATAAAACAAAATTATTAACTTTGACTCACAAAAGTGTAATTTCGAAATTATTAATTTGAATTTTTTAGTAAAAAAAGACACGTTATTTAACGATTGGTTAAAAGAAATATACCAGAGGTTCTTTTGATTGAGAGACTCGTTTAGTTTTCGGAAAAAAGTTCCGTTTGTTTAGAGTGTGTATCAGTTGAAGAAGAAAAGGAGAAAAATAAGAAAAAAAAGACGAGAGATGATTGGCAACCCTCGAATAGGCAATCAATTAGGTTGGCCTACCTCGTTGTCCCTTTCTCGATCGAGTGTTTACAAAATCCTCGAAAAAGAAGTGCATACAGTCGCTTCCGGCCACTGTTGAACACCCCAGAGAATTTTCATTTGTTTTCTTCTTTCATCCCCATCGTTTTCCTGATTCTTGATTCTGTAGTTCCTCTCAGAGATCGTTGCTTTCTCAATTACCGACTTGTTATTTCAGTCGCTCCGTTCTTTTCCAGTTTACTCGTCCTTTCATTTCAAAACAATATCTGCAGCAAACGTTTAGAGTCGGAAAATTCTCCATCAGAAATACTAAAACAGAGAAGAATTCAATTAGATTATTATTTTTCCTTTGAATAGCAAACGAGTACTTTCAGTTCGAAAACATCAATATTATTTTGCTTTTAAATTCAACAAGAGATTTTCAAAGGAATAGGAATTATAATCTCTGATTTCGCTAAATTCCACCTCTTTATTTTTAATTCCTCTAACAATACATTTTTAATTTATGAAAGTAAATCGATGAAATTAGAAGCAAAAGCTTTGTAAAGAAAAAACAAGATTTTAATACTGAAATTTCTTCTTTTTTAGGAGCAAAAAATTAAGGAATTATTCGATTTGGCTATGCAACGACAAGTGAAAGAGATGTCGGATAATGTAAATGGTCACGGAATAGATAATCACTTAATGGGTCTTCGATATGCTGCCACGGAAGCTGGAGAAGAAATTCCAGATATCTTCACAGATGAAGCTTTCAAACTTGTCAATCATTTCGCCCTTTCGACGTCGCAGGTGAGTTTAGACAGATTTTATTGTAATTCAAAAAGAAGCTTACTACAAAATTTGAAAACTTTTGAAGTCTTATTTCGTAAAATAAATCTATTTCTATTAAAATCGAATTTTAAACTAATTTAATGAAGATAACAACGAAAAATGACGTGGTTGCTGGATATGGACCAGTAGTTCCGGATGGTTACGGCTGCGCCTACAATTTACGACAAAACGGCTTTATATTTTCCATTTCGGCTTTTCACAGTGATGGAAGAACAAATGCAATGCGTTTTGCACAAGCTCTTGAACGGAGCCTGCAGGACATGGCTTCGATGTTAAAAAATAGTACGCAATGATAGCTCGCGAATTAATTTATAAAAGGAAAAAGACCAAACCAAGTCTACCCTTAAGAAAAATCTCCTTTAAATAATTGCCCTTTAAAATGACTAAAATTCACAAAGAAAGAAAAAAATATAGAGAACAAGAAGTCAATATATTTATATATTGTTTAAAGTAAAACATATCAGGGTGGAAGATTGATTTCGACAAATGAAATCTATCTTTCATTATTCGAATTCATTCAATTACTAAATTTATTTTAAACTTCCAAAACTGATTTATCTAACTAGATAGTAAATTTCAATACTATTATTGCAAATCGAAACCGTATTTGCCTTCTCAGACTTAATTTTAAAAAAACCCTTTCAAACATTTTCATGACGTTGGAAATTTTTTCTTATAGAAAATTAAAAGCAAGTGCGCACGATTAAACGAAAGTAGACGATAAGAAGAAAAAATGGTACTATGTGTAACTATATCTACGCTTAAAAAGAGAGAATTTATTGTATATGGAAACCGAAACATCGATGAGTAAAATCTGAAAGAAATACAATAATTTATTGCAAATAGGGTTGGAAGCGATTGTCAGATTGTCAATTAACATTTCTCTATTTTCTTATTTACTATTTAATTCTCGATAACAGCAACATTCTGTTTGCTAAAAATGGAATTGAATGCTTTAAGTTTTATTCAAACATATCTTCTTTTTTAAATAGACAATTTATAAAAAATTCGGCTTAGTAAAAATTGCTTTTGAAAAAATAAAGAGAGGTTTAATCACATTTTACTCATCGCTGGTTGAAAAAGGATCGCACTTGTTTTCTGCCTCGTCACTTGATGAGAATTAAGTTAAATCTTGTGTTATCGAAAAAGTAATGATGATAAGAAGTAACTAGACTCGTTAACAAATGAAAGTATTTATCAAACCCCCGATTAGGGAAAAGCATTGATTATAATATTATAGATTATATTATAATACGTATATGTATAGTATAAGAGAATGTTACTCTTTAGAAGAGAATAGAAGAATTTGTGTATGCGCACTTGTTAGATAAAATAGCTGATTTCATATGCTATTGACTAAAAATAACTCGTCGTCCCTATATTTAAATATTAATTGAAAATATGAATACAAAAATAATTTAAGAGAATTATACATATATATTCAGTTTTTTTTAAAACGACGAGCATTTTGTTGAAGAAAAAAGCTTTGCTTTCAAGGAATTTACTTTTTTTAACTTATCAATTTTTTAAATTTTGTTGTTGAATAAAAAGACAAGTAGTTTAAGTTGACTTTTATCGAGGTAATTATTGAAAGTGAAAAATTGATTTGTTGGTGTATTAAGTATAATTCCAAAATCCAAAGTGGAGTCTTTTCTGTATTGTAAGTGTAAAGAGTGTGTAACTTATAAGTAGATAATAAACTTGGCAATATACAAATTTAAGTGAACATAAATCTAAACAAATTTCAGGGTCGACTCTGTTTGGAAATTAAAATAAAGAGAATTGTAAAATTTTGAATTGCAAAAGTGTACAATAAATTGTAAATGTCGACGGTTATGCCGCAAGTTCACGAATGAAGAAGTCAAGGATAAAATCATATTAGAAATTCAAGAATATAATTTTATAATAAATTCAAGAACAAAATTGAGATTAAAATGCAGAGCTCTGTCAGATTTTAAATTACATTAATGTGGAATAAACTTTAGAATGAATTTGACAATAAATTCACGGAAAGAATTCAAATTATAGTGAAAAGAGCAATCAGATCTGCAATGAAATAATTTTAAGATAATGTTTTCGTCTTTTTTGAAAATTGTTGAGATTTATGGTCATAAATATCATAATCAGCGACGCGACTGAGTCGATTGTAGGACATAAGTCGCTGTATGTAGTAGAAAATTTTGTAGATTCATCAATCGTAATATAGTTATAGCATCTAGCCTGTTTGCAATGTCTTTCAGATCATAAATCAGTCACTGGAGATAATATGTAATTGAATTTAAAAATTTCAAGAATGTCCAGCAAAGTTGAAATTAATTATTCCACCCTAAAAAACATTCACAAACTATTCTTTCAATTTGACATTGCTGGAAATTCTGAAATATATTTTAATCACAAGAATACTGAGAAGAAGAATAAGTAAGATAATTAATTTATCTTTTGCTTCTGAAATAAACAATTTTTCAAATTAAAATTTAATTAAACCTAAATTTCAATTAGAATAAATTTTTCTTCTCAGTAAAGAATTCTCCAGGAGCTGTAGGTCTTATGTGTCACATTTTTAAAGTGGCCAGTTGCTCGACTTGGCGCCCGCACAGTAAACTCTTGTCCAATTCTTAGATAGGTCGACGCAGATACTCTTTCATGTCTAGAGTCGTCGATGATAGCTCTATCAATCAATCAATCGCGCTATCCCTCCGTAAACTACATAAATTATTATTAGGCTCTAGAAAGTAGAAGAAAAAAAATTAATCTCACCATCATTTGGAGTGAAGTCACCTTTTTTTAAAATCTCTCCAGTAATCCAGTATTTTCGTTAACTTAACGATTTCGAGTACGAAGCGTTTCCTCCGGGTTTGGAACTTCTTTTCTAGTTTCAAAATTACCTAGAAAAATTAAAATTAAATCAAATTCGAGGACAAAATCGAAATAATTATATAAACATACTCACAAAATGTAATTTCACTCTATTTGATGAGAGTCTCATCAAATACATATATCTCAACGAATCCTAGATTCTAGAAAACTAGTTTTACGTCCTGTTATCGCTGAAAGGATTAATTCTAATTCTAATTTCAACTATTGCTACCAAACTTGCCCCCGAGTAGATAAACAAAATAGATATACAAATTGATATTTTACGAAATGTTTCCAACTTTGTTAAGTTTGCTAATGATTAATTTACGAGATTTCCAGATGGTTATATATTTATTCGTTTTTCCTATGAAGATTATTTAAAAAGCGCAGGATGTGCCTCTTCGTTCTTGTTAAAAAGAGAGAGATATTTAAAATAGAGAATGTACAGAACTACGAAAAACCTGAGCGTGAAAAATTCGAGTAACGAACATAAAGTAGATCTAAACTCGAAGTTACAAAAAATTATGAGCTTGTAGGGAATTTCAAGCTTTCAACGACTTTTTTCATTAAACAGAAAATCTTATTCATTAAAAAATCTTTTTCATGAAAATTTTTCACGCTTAAATCTAAGAGCCAAAAAGATTACCTATTAGTTTAAGTCTTAGATAATAAAATAGTGCAGATTCATACATATCGCGAGATTTGTGATCGCACTTTTGCGGCTAAGAATATTAAGCACATATCAGGCGAAAGCCAAAATATTGAAAGTAATCGAAATGTAAGTGATAGTGTGCAGAGAAGTGTGAATTTCAGAGTGTAAAACTTGCTTCGCTTACACGAATTTCTAAGAGCATTTTATGCGCGAGGTGGCTTCAAAATTTGAAGTTCATCTAAAAAAAAACAAATATTGATATAACGACACAATATTAAATAGAAAACAATATTTGTAAATTTATCTACCGCCTCGTACATAATCGCTTCGCGTGTATGTAAATGTCGCCTAGTGTAAATCGATGAAGCAAACTCGACTTTCTATTTCTACGGAAAGCATACAAAACACACGTACAACAACTTACCTAATTGTAAGTTAACAAAAATACGCTAAATGTATGTTTCGTTGTGCATAAATAAAGTCTGTTACGACAGTTCGACTTTTCATTTTTATTGAAAATACTGGGCGCGAATACAATGCCCGCCTTTATGATAAAATATGTATTCCTATTTTTCTATTCCTATTTTCAATTCCTAATTTTGATCGCAATAAGTAACACCTTTTTAAACACCTTTCGTATAGAAAGAGCGATCAAGAAATCACATTGATTACATTTTACAAGAACTACAGAGAGGTGCTTCTATCACAATAGCCTATCACTAGCCACATTTTTGACACAATATGACACGTTCGTTGTGAACTGAAACTTAACTTACTTATTGTACACAGAGATACTTAAACTTCAGTCTATAATAAATATTAATCGTTGATTTCTAAAAACAAGGTGTATTTAAAAATAAAATCTGTTTCTACTAAAACACTCTTTACCCTTGACTTTATCTGATAAAAAATACCTAGTTTTAAAAGAATAAAAATTTCCTGATCGGATATTTAAAATTATCACATAAAATTATTTTAAGACTTTAACTTAGAGATTTATTTAAGTAGGAATTTCGTTTCCTATCGAGAGGATAAATCTGCATTTACGTCCTCGTAAACGCGAGCGAATGTATGAGAGAGAAGAGAATTGGCGGTAGGTCTTTTTTTCGCATCGTGTTGTAAACATCTTTTTATTAAATCTATTCCTTCTTGGGAAAGATGTTTTGGAGGTGAAGGACTTTCCCCCATCCCAACCTATAAGTAAATCCATAACATAACATCGAATATCGGTGCACGACGATATCATGTGATCGCGAATGATTGCCACATTTAAAAAATTTACCTTGAACATAATCTGATAATTCGAATCGAATTCAGACCAGGGTCTGCGTCCACTCGACATTTCCACAACGCAGCAGCCAACTGACCAAATATCTGCAGCCCTTCCATGACCACCACTCTCGTTTTTCATAAAAATTTCTGGTGCCATGTAAGCTTGGGTACCAACGAAACCTTGTAGTTCGCCCGGCATTGTCGTGTGAGCTTTAATTTGAATTGCAGACCCAAAGTCTCCAAGTTTCAAGCAATTGCCCTCGTTCGTTAAAAACATATTGGCAGCTGTATAAAAGAGACTTAATTAACTGAGAATTGGTTTTTTAAGTTTAGGGAATATTTAATTATTTTGAAAGATAAAATCTAAGAATTACTTTTTATGTCTCGATGGACAATTCCATGCGAATGGAGGACTGTAACGGCAAGTAGCAATTGGTGTGTGTATTTTCTGACTAAAGGTTCTGGCAAACCGTTTCCGTTTCCAGCAACTAAACTTTCAAGGGTGCCTTCTGCACAAAATTCCATAAATATCAGCATTTCTTCCTAGAATGATAAAACAAAGCATTTATATAAATATAAGGATATGAAGATATAATATTATAGAAAACTCTAAAATAACTTTACATTAAGGATTTAAAACCGGTTTGAAACCTACCCTGTGAACTTCCAGTCCATAATAACGAACCAAATGTTGATGTTGAATCCCTTCGAAAATCTGAAGCTCTTCTGTAACTTTTTTTATTGCTCTGTGGTCGCCAGGTTGAAGCTGAACTTCTTTCATAGCCAAAAGATCTCCAGTTTGATTGTTAACTACTGTGTAGACTTTTCCAAAACGACCTTGTCCTAATAAAATTTAAATTAACTTTAGTAGATTTAAAACAATATATTTGGTTTGAAATTAATTTGTAAAATAGCAGATGGTAACAAATTATATCCAATTATCAATCAAATTAAGTTGAATTCTATATCTTCTTGATCTGCAGTCATTCTACTTTCATCATTTAAAAACTTACCTATTTTGATGCCTCTCTGCCAGGTGAATGTAACGCGTTTCGCTTTGATGTGAATTTTATCAACGCTTTTCCTATCAGCAACTTGACCTATCAATTCTCGACTCCTCAGTCTTTCATCAACAAGACTATCAACTTTTTTCACAGCCTGCCAGATCCTTTCTTGTCTTGAGGGGACATTTTCAGATATCGCTGAATTTCCATCAACAGCAACTTGCGAAGAAATTTTTTTAAATAAAATTGCCGATATTTCTGGCGATTTTAAATAGTCTCGACTCTTCTGACTAAAACTCGGAGTTCTACTACGACACTGCGATGGAGAAGAAGCCCTTGAATGAGGCATTCTTTTCACAACTAAAAAGAAAAATGAGGTTGAAGAATGTTAAATGCAGTGAACCATTATTTTTAAAAAATGCTTCAATTGTATTTAGCAAATACTACTTACCTTCGTTTTCGGAATATACTTCTGAAGAAGCGCTACCAATAACATGAGAAATACATAGATCCATACAATTTTTTAAATCTTCAAATTCCTCATTGGTTAAATGTTTAGTATTCAGTGGTTCGCAGACAGTCATTAAAAACTCCAGGCCTTGATTCGCCCACCGTGGCCTTAAACCTCTACCGCGTTCGCATCTAGTTCTGACAAAGTCCATCCACAAAAAGGCAAAATTAACCAAACCGTGTACGAGAACTGCTCTTTCCTCTGGCAAAAACAGTCGACATAGTTCCTTGTGATACTCAAATCCCATTCGGTAAGCCTGATGGAGAATTTCTCTTACTCTTGTTCGAAAAGCTAAACAATCGCCTTCTAGTTTTGGTTCTTCTACTTTATCTATCTTGTACTGAAATTCTTGAATTACGACAACTATCTGCCGTCGTAAATCCAAAACTTCTCCCTGAAAGAAAAAACCTCCCCGTTAGAACTACAGTAATATTATAAACAACCTACAGAGATGTAAGGCCTAACCTTTAGTTCTACAATGCACGTCTTTAAATCATCGTTAAAAACTGGCCACTGCTCGATTTCTCGTCTCACGCATTTAGCAAGATTCACACTTTTCACAATCTTTTCACGAGCATCGACGAACATTCCTTGCCATTCACGACCAACTGACATCCAATGAAATCTTAAAAATAAAGAAGAAATATAATTTAAGGGTGTTGTGTTCAATTTCTGACTTCAAGATTCAATATCCTCAATTTATATTTAAAAAAAAAAACAATTATTTCTCACCTTGCTGACCACTCATCGTCTTCATTTGCTGGTTGGATTTCCTTTAATTCTTCAGATCTTTCAGTCAAGAATTGCATCACCTGTCCTATTATTGTCTGTACAATTTTACTGAAAAAGGAACAATAATAAATTACATAATTTATTTTATAAATTCCTAAATAATGAAGTCCTTTTCAATAAAGACGAAATTTACCAAAATTTCTTTCCAGCTATTGAATAACCATCGACGATATCAACAGCGATAGACTTAACGAAATTCCACTCATCCATAATCAGATTTTTGTGGAAACTATTATGATTTACCATTTCTATCCATTGTTTTAGATAATCGATATATACTTCGAAAACGGCTTTTAAACTCTCGTCGAATTCGTCCAATTCCTGTTGCAAAATTGAATAGCTGTTTTCTTCAAAAGCCATGGCAGCACGAGAATGTGTAGCAAATCTATCACGATGAATACAAGATATTGTAAGACCTTCACGGAGTTCTCGCATTAATTGTCGAACAGATAAGGGACTCGGTTGATCAGGCTTCTGTTCTAGTCTCATTCTTAGGAACTCATGAATAACGTCTAACGGGACACGGGAAAGAAATACGAAAGCTGACCTGTTAACAAAATATTATGTGGTGATGAATACGATTTTGTGATTTTTTTTATTACTAATAAAGTTCTCAAATACCTGTAAGAAGGAAGATTCAATTCTTTAGCTTCTCTACTCCAAGATCCAAAACGTTTCAATTCTTGATCACCTTCATATTCTTCATTGACAATATTATCACAGTCATCTTCAGGTTTTTCTAATGCGAGTCTTGCCTTTCGAAGAACGGAAGTGTGCAGTCTTTCCAGAAAATTTAGACTCTTTCGTAATCCCCTTGTCTTCAATACATCTTCTATGTACTTTCTATTCAAGAAAATAAATTATCCCAAAGCTCAGAGTATTCTTTATAATTATAAATAACAAGTTAATTAATATTTATTAAGTTACCTGTAAGCTTGTCTATCGAACTCCATCAAATAAAAATCTAGTCTTTCTAACTTCTCTTCTTCTGTGTAACTGAAAGCGGACTCCGAGGAAGAAGAATAGGTTGGTCCCATGGAAAGACCGCTCAAGGAAGATGAATGAGATCCAGTACTGTTATTACTATCAGAAGGGCTACCAGTTTCTTCTATGCGAGGTACGTCGAATCGAACTATGGATTGGTGTTGATCTATCAGAAGATCTGTGTTTGTACTCTGCGAACTAAAAATAAAAAAATAAGACATTAAGGTATCAAATACATGATGTTAAAATCATGAATCCAAAAAAGAATACTCGATTCCTACCCAAATCCACTGTCAGAAGTATCATCATTTCTCTTCTTTGTGTGCAGCATCATCAGCAATTTCCCCAGGATTAACAATTTCAGTCGATGGTGCTTGGTCATATTATACCATAAACACATAGCCTTCACTCTTCCAGTAAATTGTGGACTCTTGTAAAGAGGATAGTGACTCCCAAAGGCTTGAGAGGAAGGAAAAAGTGCTTCTGCAGCTTCTAGTCTTGCCAACAGTGCTTCTACTTGTCTCAAAGCATCGATCTGAACTCGTACACAAACCCGACAATACATCGAAAGACATCCGGTACAAATGCCCAACTTTGCGCTGCTTTGATTCAGAAATTTACATGTTGATTCCTCTTCATTCAAAGCCGCAGTAGAACCGCATTCGCTGAGAGTTGTGATAGGATTATACCTGTTTAAAAAGATTCAAATTTTCTATTTAAGAACTCGAGCTCTGAAACTTTCAGTCTCTCTATTTCTTAAACTTTATTAATCTAAAATATTTTCTCTTTGCACACCTATACTCGATTATTTCCGTGAGTAAAGGACCAACGGCTTCGCGTTGTTTACAAAGATACTCATCCTGAGCCATTGCACTTCGATCTGCTTTGTGTGCTTGTAGCTCCAACCAGATCAAATCCTTCAACTCGTTTTGCCACCTCGTTTCTTCTCTGCTCATCTGTCGTTGGCAATTGTTACGATCTTTGTCACTACTTCCCTAAAAAATAACCACAAAATTTATGAGAAACGGAACAATAGAGCAAAAGAAACATATAAACTAGAGCATCATAAGATGAAGAATCTATTCTTCGATTTGGATCTCACCAGTCTTATCAAAAAAGAAAAGGTATCGTGAAATATCTTTCTTTCCTTAAGACTCTGGGTTCTAGGAGAATGAAGAACAGGTTCTGTTTCGATCGCCTTCAGCAGTTCGTTGTCCTGGGAATCATTGAACTTTTCCTCCACGTCGACTGGTTTCGAGCACAGACTTCGGAATCTATTTTTGGTCTCAATCTGCAAACGTAATAGATAGATGATTCTTTTGAACTAAAGCCAAAAGCCAGTATGAATGGAAGACGGTTCAGCCATTTGAAAATTATTATTATACCTTAATATTATTTGGTGTGGAAGGCATTGGTTGATCATTTCTTTCCAACTGGGCATAAGTGCCAGCAGCTGCTATGTCAAGTTTCAAATCTTTGTCCAGTCCTCGAAGTAATTTGAAACACCTTTTAGTCCTTCGACATCCTTCTTTGACTAACTCCTTATTGTTTTCATTTTCCCGAGCTTTGTCGGCCTTATCACACATTTCGTTGAAAATTATTGCATCCAAGCAACTTTGTTGACTTACTGTTGGATTAAGAGTGTTTTGAAGCATCTTTTCGCACTTAGCGAGCCTGAAATGAGAAAAAGTTAAAATGTCGAGGATGCGTTATGATTTATGAGAGAAATGTATTTTTATAATTTCTACATCTTGTGTTCTCGATACTTCTTCCGACCGTGCCTTCGAAACTGACGGGTTTTTGGTTCCTGTTCGCCATTATCAGCACTGTTCATTTTCTGTGATAATTTTGTTAGCTCGAGAGAAGAATTACACTCGTGTTCACTGCAAAAAGATTTATTAAATTTCATCTAGTTTTCCTTGAAAACGTAAATCAGTAATATATTCATTTTTACATAATTAAAATAATCTATTGTACGTATATCCTAGTTTTCAAAATTAATTTTCTCGTGATATGAAAAAAAAAAAAAAAAAAAAAAACAATCCTTGTAAATTTAACTATTTTTATTAATTAACATTTGAAGAAGATTTAATCTCTCTGCTCCAAAAAATGGAACCTTATAATGAAGAAAAAATGACTTGCAAACACAATACAAGTTTCATACTTCACCTTAAATCAATGAAACTTTTTAATTGAACATTTCCTCTACGTTTCATATAGATTATGAAAGCAATAGTTAAATTTGGAAAGCAGCTCTGTTTCACAGTAAACAAAAATAAACAAACTTAGATTTTTTTTCTACGGAATTTGAGAGTCATTGTTTTAAAAAGCAAACGCTACTTTGTGAATTCTGCCTTAATTACAAATATTCACTAAAGATATATAACCGGGAGTGCATTAAGGTTAGGAACATTCATTGAATATTTTAACAAGATTTACATACAAATTGATTTGTAAACAATGTAAAAAATGTCGGTGCCGGTTTTTAAAAACAATCAATTTTGAAACTTGTTACGTCACTCTTTCTAAAAAATGAAAAGTACCTACCTCTATTATCTGTTTTCGAGGTTATATATTTTTAATACACAGATCACAGTAACAAATGTTCCAAATTGTTACAATCAGCAGACATTTCCTGAGATATTACGTATATTTATTTAAACAAAATAATTGTTTCTACTCCAATGTCGCTTTCCTCCCTCTTTCAAGCTGCAAACTTTACGTCGGACGTCATGATAACTTGATATCGGCTTTTTATCAGTTGGCAGATCTGACATGTATTTTCGATTCTGAAGGTTGCCGCTTCCGTTGAAGTTTGAATTTGAAGGTCATCTGACAGTCTTCCTGACCTTCCTGACCATTCCTGACTTTTGAAAATCGTGTAAGCAATAAGTAATTATCTTGAAAAACCTACAAGTCATGAGTCAAAGTACATTAGAAATCTATGATCAGGAAACAAAAATCGATTTTGTCCTGGGTTCTAAGCCAAAAGAAGTTTGAATGTTTTGGCGCGAATTTTAAATTTATCAGTTTTATGCAAATATTTTTAAAAATTATATAGGTACACTAACCTTTTTTTAATTGCTTCAAAAAGAAGTGAAATGTATATTATACATGTTAATAGCTAATGTTCCCTCTGAATTCGGCTTGTGATTCCAAATTCTATCATTGCTGAAAACCTGTAAATTTAATTTAATTAACTTTTTAATTTTCAATAACATATAAACAATATTATCCAGACTTATTTATTACAAGAAAAACTTCCCTTTTAAAAATTATAAATTTAATTTAAATTACAAAATTTTATTTTTTGATATATTTCTTTAAGATGTGTGCTAAATAAAAATTGGAATAAATTAATAAAATCAATAATTACAACTGAATAAATATATTCTCCGATTAATGGAAAGGATATTTGAAAAGGAAAAGTAAAAAAAAACCATCAATATATACGGTATGATTTTTATTTAAACAATCTCTAGCCTTTCCAGCAAAGTACAGTGTTTTTCATGTCTTCGCACCAACATTTTTCTTTAATATACAATATCTACCTGCCTTTGTGCCGAAGCACGCGTGAGTTTTGGTGTGTCAACAATAATAACACTATCCTACTCGAATTATCGCAACGAAAATAAAAAAACTCGGATATACTACATTTCTCGTTTATGGCCTCACAAAATATCGAATTCCTTCGATATTTTAATATTCGATCACCGATAAAAGAAAATCATTTTCTTTTTTTTCCTGTATTCCGAATTACAGAATTTTCTGAACGAGAAGCGGTACATATAAAATATTGCTCCTATAAATTTCATGAATCGCCTTTGAAAACAACCTTCAGACAATTAAGCAATTATAATTCCCCAAAACTTTTTCCAAAAATCGACTCACATTCGTGCGAAAAATGTTAGGCGTTCAATCAATATGTAATTATTTACACATAGTAAAGATTGCAATGCAATTTCTAGAATCTACGCAATTAAACTCTACGTAGACAGTTTTTCATTCGGACGCATGTAAAATTCGATGAGTCTGTGTTAAGTACCGGTTTGGAAAAAAGTTATATCAAATTTCAAATTTGCTCCCGATAGCATTTTATTTTCTAGAAAAAACTTTCAATTTGTAAAAGTAGCAAAGTGTACAATAGAGTTCGTCTGGAATGTTTCGACAAAAATTGTTTCAAGTTTTAAGTAAAGACGGCGGTAGAAAAAATACGGTTAAAAATCTTTGCGGAACAGTTTGAAAAGTTTCTAAAATAAAAAAAAAAAAAAAGTAAGTCGATTGTGGCTCTTTCTGATCTACGTTTTAAGTGTAGAAGCTGAAAGACCATAAATGACATTTAATATTATTTCGATAACACTACTAAACTGTAAACATTAATATTAATATAATAATAATAATATAATAATAATAAGACTACTAATTTGTAAATATTACTATTAAATATAATCAAAAAATATCTATCGTTATTTCCTCTGATAATGCATTGAATTCCTTCTTCACAATTGTAACGAGTGGTGGTTGATAATACTAAGTAATGATAATATCGACGGATAACGTTCAATTTCCAAATCCTGACCTACTCACATGTCATTTCGCCTCGATATAGTTTATCGCTCGTATTTTATCAAAAAGAAAATAATTGGCAGCATTAGAAACCTTTTATTCCTTCGAGTGGATTCAGGGCTTTTGAAAAATAAGTCCTTTTTAAAAAATAACACGGCGTACTAAACCGCCACGTCGTTATCTGTCATTCACTCTCGTTTTCTATCGCTCATTCTTTCCACTTTTGCATTCTCACACGCAAACACACACTCTCTTTCTCTCTCTCTCTTTCTTTCTACCGTACATAAGTATCTAGTACTATATGTATATCAATAAAGGCCACGAGTGTGATCAATATAAAATCACTAATTAGTAAATCGTACTCCGAACGTGCTAGAAATGTAAATAGAACCACGAGGTTTTCTCGTTTCAATATAATGTTCTCTATGAACCTCCTCTTTTGATATTCGATATCACTTGCGTGTAGCAATCAATTGCATCTACGTATGTAGTTTTAAACGTACATATCTGGGAAAGCGACTGATAAAATTTGTCAAATCAAAAAGAGGTAAAAAAAATGATGGGCAGTGGATATGATCAAGGAAAAGTTGGCAAATTGACAGAATACTTTTCGAGAATACTGGCGCACCTTCGAGAATTCGATTAGTTAGAATGAGAAAAAAATGATGAGGAATTGATCGTGGTCTCACTGCAGAATCGAAGAACAACGATTATAGCTTAAAGCCTTGATGGATAAAACAAGAGTGCATTTTTTAGAGATATGTTCTCGTTCCTGGATCAATTCGGAAGACGATAAAAAACGAACCACGTCAAAGGTGTTTTAGGCCATAAATGCGGTCGCAAAGTGAAAACAATGCATGCAGATGAACAGTATTTGCCAATCATCATACATGTTCTTAGATATCTTTAAATATTTTTACTCTGCTCTATCTGCTGCATGCACAAATTGCCCTCGAGGGTGGTAAACAAGATAAAGTAAGTTAGTGGGTGGATAAGAATCAAATGTAAATTTACATATTCTCGAACTGATCGACACGACGCTTGGTATTTCCCTTACGAATCTCACGCAGCGTCTTGTATTTGTCACGACCCTGGCGAACGTTTTCTCTGTGGATTTTGTCCATCACTGTCTCTTTTGTCTCGTCTCGCGACTGGGCTAGATCTTGTTTCAATGCCTGTAAAAGAAACAAATTTTTAAATTAGATTGAAGAAAATTCAAGTTTAGTAAAAAAAAATAAATAAATAAATATTTCAGTTTTAAATTAGATAGTAGATGAAAGGTCACCTTGAGTTGATCGTGGAGACGCTCATTTCTTTCTGCTAGAGTTCGTCGTTCCTCGACTGGATCGATTATCGATTCGTCGGTGACGAGTTCCTTTGTGACATCTCTGTGTCCTCCTTCGTATTCACCCTCTTCGCCTTCCTCCTCACCTTCCTCTTCGTTCTCCTCGACGTGATGATGCTGAGGAGTTGTCGCGTTTGCCTGGAATGCCCTATCGGCTTCTTCTTGTCGCAATCTGAAATTTGTTAAGATTATTAAATTAGACAATCTTCAAATGAGAATGATTTCAAATTGCACTAAAGCTTCTCATTCTCTGCTTTCCAGATTTCCAGAATTTAGTTTCAATTTGGAAATATCTGTATTTAAACCTACCTAGCGGCTTCGACTTCCTCCTGTAACCTTCTGGCCTCTGCGTCCTTAGCTTCCACCTCAGATTGGATGCGTTGGACCTCTTCTTGCTTGGCCCTAATCTCCTGTTCAAGCTTAGCTCGCTCAACAGCTTCCATCTCGTGAGAACGCTCTAATTTCTCCATCATCACTGTTAATTCCTGCAAGAAAGTGAATAATTTAATTTTAAGTTTTAAATTAGATAACTTATATTTAACTTTAACTAAAGGGAGATTAAATTTAGTAAAATCCGCAGAATTTAATTTACCTTCTGACGATCTTCCAATTCCTCCTTAGCAGCTTGCAACTGTCTCAGTTGTTCTTCCAAGCGACGAATCATCTCCTGCGCTTCGCTCAATTCCGCTTGTCGCCTCTGAATCTCCTCTGCCATATTTCTCAGCCTCTCCTCATATTCCTGCTGTTTTTTCTCAGCACGTTCTCTTGCCGCGATCTCCAACTGGAGTTTCTCTCTTTGTTTTTCTCTCGCAAGTTTTTCGTCCTTTGCTTGAGCCTTAAAAAAATTTTTCATTAAAACTCTGTATGCTTTTCTCTTTTTAATAAAAAGCAAAATAAAGTACTTGTTTTTTAAATTCTTCAAATATTATAGGTTTTATCACAGCGCTCAAAAGTAGCAAATATAAAATTCATCATCAGGCAGAAGAATTGGAAATTAGATATACAATACAAAAGTAAAAAATAATAGGAATTAAATTAATGGAATATTAAACTATCATTACCTTCATCTGTTGAACATCGATGGTGTCAGGTTTGCGTCTTCGCATATACAATTCGTGATTTCCCATGCAAAGTGCCAAGATCCTCTTGTTGATCTTTACCCTGGGTGCGAAGAAGACAAAGTCTGGCGCTTTCTTATCAATCGGTTTGATTATGAACTTCCTGTCATTGAAAGAAATGTTCCTAATTTCGGACCATGGAAAACCGATTTTCGGGGTGAGTTTGTCGTCCTTTTCGTAGATGTTCAAACCCAGAGCGTCAACTCCCAACCAGATGTCAGTTCCCTTTTTATTGCGGATCTCGAAGTAGTTCACTCCGTACATTTCCAAATCCTAGGGTAATATCCGCATTAATGAACATATTTTTGTAAATGAAAGAAGTAAAACTCGAGATTAAAAATATGAATTAACGGAGACACTTACTTGAGCAATTTTCAAATATTCCATCATCGCATCCTCGCGAATCATGCCACGATGTTCCTGCCACCAATTAGTAATTGACGTTTCCCATTCTTCTTTGCTCATCTTATGTTGGTCCATGACACGCTGCGGAAGCAGACGGTCATTCGCCAGGAACCCTGCAGTGTGGCATGCCTTATTGTAGTCACTGTGTCTAACTTGCACTGCATACGAGGCAAGAAGTACAGACGTCTCAGGTGGACAATAAATCTCGTCTGTGAGAATGGCATTTTTCACCTGGAAATAAGATTAGTTTGTAGATTGATTGCTATTTAAACTCAAATTAAGATTAATATTAGCAAAAATATTATTATAATAAATAAAAAAAAAAATTACCTGAAGATAGAATAGACGCAGAGTGATGTCTTGGATGATTTCCTCTGAAACATCCTCGGGATAGAACTTGGCACGAAATTTGAATTGAAGTGGATTCTCCTTTTTAACTTCTTGACTGAGTACCTGGAAATTGAGAATAAACATTAATCCACTGTTCACTTCTCCATTATAACTTTTTCCTGCGTACAAATTGAAGAAATACGTGATTGAAATAAAAATATGTGTATACAATTTTATCTCTTTCACGCTGTGTGGCTTAACATTTAAACATAACATCATCTCAGCATGCTAAAAATCACTAAACTTTTAAATATCAAGTGCTCTTAATGATCAAATGAAATCGTTGAAATTTTTTTAAATTGTAAGTAGATTTCAAATAAAGATCATTCTCTAGTTTGTCGGCTTTCTGAAATACAGAAAGACGAAAATAATGTTCTATCAGTGTCGTAAACTTCGAAAATAGAAGTGCATGAAGCTAAAATAGTCTTCAAAATATTTTCAGAGAAAACAAATAAACGTCACCTCTACTTCTTTTCGTAAAGGCTTTCGTAGATGTCTATTTTTTCCCTTTATTTAATCAACCTACAACCACAATTTGTCAAAAGAAAAATATGTAACAAGATTTTAAATCAAATATTGAACTTCTATAATAAAAAAAAGTTAATTTCTATCTCAAAGCTATAGGAAAAAATGAAAGCCTCCTTATAAAATAGACATTTGATAAACTTTTTCTCGAGAAAAATTAAATGGTAAAATTTTAATTGATGAGATTAAGTCTTGTAAAACAAAACTATACTCCAGTCTCTTCATAAAAAATGAAAAACAAGCTGGTTCTCTTGACAAAAACTTGTCACCTGCTTGACTTCTCGAAGTTCGCCTTGACTCGTCGTTGTAGTTCAATGCTAGTGCCATGATTTTTCATAATTATTAATAAGCCGTGTTTAGTTGTGTAACGTGACTGATAATAAGAACCTGACGGAAGGAAGATATTGTAAAAAAAATAACGTGCGTTGTAAAAAAACACATTCATACACGAGAGATAGACCAGATTTTTTAGTTGGATACAGTGCCTTGTATCAAATTAAAAGAATAATTTGTAAATCCTCTAATTTATTTAACTAGATTCATTAATTTAAAAAAAGGAATATCTTATTTTTGCCAGCAAGTGCTTTCCAACTTCTTTTTTAGAGTGAAAAATTATGATGAAATAATCAAGTTTTTTAAATTCAATTTTATAGCCTGTTTTCATTCAATTTAACATAGATTTTTTATGAGAAAACAGTATCGATATTATAGTAAACGTACTTACATAAGACAATCATTACTCGAGATATTCTTTTTACTATTCAGTTGTCTCTATTAGTTACGTATAAACTCATCACAGGAAGCTTTTATGTATACTTTTTTAGAATAGATCATTGAAATTTTTCTCATTGCTAAGAGCATTCAATCAAACTGGTCTAATTCTTTCTACAAATTCTCAGTGTGTGTTTTTGCTAACTTTTTTATGAACAAACACCGATTAATCTTTTTGGTCTTACATTTATGACTTTTCGATGCTTGAATGGAACCACCTGTAATTATTTTAAATCAGTTTTTTTTTTTATTAAACAATTTTTTTGTAAATTGAATTTTGAAATAATTTTCGAACAAAAAGAAGAAGAAACGATTAGTTGAGAAAGTAGACATCCCAAAATAGAAAATCAGGACAAATGTGGAAAAAGATTCAATATCAAGTAGACAACCTGAATGATTAATTATTAATTAATAATCTTACCCTAGATAAGAATGGAAGTCCACCCTTCCGATTGTTAGTATATCGGAGTGCATGCGTTTCGAAGAAGGGAAATAAAATACAGTTAAGAAATGTGGATGACATGATTCTGTACGTTTATCTTTAGAAAAATTACTCAGGGAATTAAAAAAATTCTTATCAGGAGGTGAAAATATATTAAACAAAAAACTAAAAAGATGAATTATTCATATATATATATCAGAGAAGAATGATTTACATCATTCTGGTTTGGCTTCCCAAAGAGCAATTAGTTTTCAGTTAAGATAAACTTACAGGAAATGAACTTACAATGATAGTAATAATTGTTATAGTGGCTCATACAAAATTATCAAGCCAGACTCGGACAATTACACATGAGCAAACTTGTAAAAACCGTTTAAAGTTATCATTTTACATGAACTTGTTATCTGACCTAGTATTTGGGAAATGGTAATTGGAGCTACAACAAATATATAATCTTATCTCCTGTTTTGTTATGAATAATTACAAATAATTACGAACTCCTGAACAACAACAAAATTTAGTGACTAGAAAGTCGTCTCCTTTTGAAAAATTTTCTAAGCTCTAAATTAAAATTGTTAGACCCAAACTTAAAAGAATAATAAATATTCTAGAGGCATTTATGGATTTTTTTTTCTCCCTGGATATTTAAAACCAGTTTTCAACTTTTTAGAACATCTTTAAAATTTAAAGTGATCCAAATTATGAAACCCTAAGTACCATTCAGGTTTCTAAAATTGTGAAGTAGAATACCTAGAATAACTTCTGAACTTTAGAATCATCATCTAGAAGTGACTTGTCGATTAAGAAAATCCTAAAAACAAATTTTATCAAAGATGAATTTAATACGAGGTATTTTATTGATTGCGTGACGCATCGATGGAAGGACTAATCGTTTTTAATCTTGCAATCTCGGAACTTTTTTATCGTGGAGCTACCGAGATTCATTAATAAATAGAGTTTATTTTCAAGATAATTGAAAGGATTTGCAGCTGAGTAAAGTTAGAGATTGAAAATTCACTTAATTAAGAGTCATTCACTGCATGACACAACACGCTATAATAATAATCGCACGTGGATAATTTAATCACGAATAACACCGCCATGCCGGTCTATTCTATGACCGAATCAGCCGTATATAAATATTCATTGACAACTTGTTGCTAAAAGAGCGTTAGGAATTTATTCTCGTGCTGGAATTTGTTTCCTGAACGTTTAAATAAGGCATGAAAGATTTCAGATAATTTACTAAAAACAGTAAGGGGAGATTCAATTTTGAGGTGAGAGCTTGAACCCAATACCCTTAAAGGCAAATTTAATCCAAATGGTTCTTTAAATACACATTTTTAGTAATTTTATCGCTCTCAAACTTGAAATAATTAAAATTAGAAAATGATGAGGCCTCTACTAATTCTTTATCCAAGAAGTTGAAAGAAAGAAAACAAACGACTGAAAATGAATGATCGTTCATATTTAGTCGTCCCAAATGAATAGTTTCTTTTCATTCGTTGGAATTTTAAAGAGGAATATTGATGGGAGTAAGTTCCGTTAATTGAGAGGTATTTTAATAATAATATTGAAAAAAAGAGCAGGTTAGCGGTCGACGTGGCATGTGGGTATAATAAAATTCAGTATACAACAGTTCTTTCGAGAGCTGTTGCGATGGGTCTATACGTAACCTGTCTATTATTTCAATAATACTTAAATTCAGCATTTGTAGTAATAGATGGGTTACGCATAAAAGCACGTAACAATTTCCATTACAGGTAATGCCCTTAAATATCGTCACTATCAAAATTGATTTTTGTTATTTTACAAAGGGAGCAAAACTTAATCTTACTTTCACCACAATTCATAATTTTATAATCGACTTGGATCTCACTTTTATCAATCCAGCTTCTAAATTTATATTCGAAATACAAAAATAACTTAAATTTTTTAATTAGTTTCATGTTTGACTTAATATTTCTTAATTATTGTGTTTTTTTTTTTTGTGGGGACTCAAATTTTGAACATATATTGCCTGTGAGAGAACGTTATAGGTGGTCAACCTTTCGAGATTGTGTGGGTAGAAAAACCGGTATAACAATGGGAATTCACGGGAAGTTGTCGCCTATATTCTGTTGATAACCCACTGCAGTTCTTTTATTACTTCTTTGTTTTGCATACCTATTATTCCCTTGACGAAAAGAAATTCTTCCCACCTTATTTAATAAATCATTCTCCATTGTCGAATCAAGGAATTTCTTCTTTGGGAGATTTCCTATTGAAAGTCTGATCTCTTTAATTTATTTACTTTAATCTAAGTTCTTTACTTTATCTAAGTTCCTCTGGTTCTAAAGAGTTTCCGATTAGCTGAAGATTAGACCTTTAAAGGTTGAAATTTCTACTTTTTCTCGAGATAATCCAGAAGAAATAGTTAGATTCGACCTCGAGAGTTAGGAATGGAACGATTGGTCACAGGTGCGTTCTCCAGCGAACTGTGGACTTTACGTAATCCTGCCACACTAGGACTCTGCAAGTTGCTTGATCGTGACAGAAAAATGATTTTCGCCTCTGAATTGGCAACAATAATTATCGTCATTGTGTAAAAAATGGCTTCTTCAAAGGACATTGAATTGCACGACACATGGTCATTGTGAGAATAATGAAAATGCTATTTTTAAGCATTTTTATATTCAGAAATTGAAATTGAATACTGTCTTACTTAAATTAGAAGTGTTTTTAGAGTACTAGTTTAGATTATTTTTAAGCTGCGGTACCTAGGAATTTGTAAAAGATTTTGAATCTGAAAAATACGTTTTCATAGTTCTCTCGCAGGTTTAAACAACATTATATTTATAATAAAACGCTTTAGAGTTTAGATTCACAAACGTCAGAGTCTAATAAAAGATTGAAAACACGATTAGCGATGGAAATTTATTTCAGTCAAATTTTATTCAGACATTTGTTGGAGACATTTCTAGATTCACGAGACAAATTTTATTCGCCCGCATGAGAAGCGCCGATTTAATTCAGACAAAGAGAATGATTTGTATCACTTACATATCACTTGCATCATTTACCCTTTAAATATAGTTTAACGGTCTTTGGAGGCGAGTGCGTCAAACCTTTTCTGCTTATCAGTGTTAGAAGTGCTGCGAAATGTATGATTAAACTCCAGAGTAATAAGACTAACAATTAAATAATGAAAAAGATGATAGACTATGGAATTCAAACTGTTATTTTCCAAAATTAATATACAGGTTGAAAATGATTCTTACAAAAAGTCTTCACGTGATGCATTTTTTGCATTTTTTGCATTATTTATTTTTTTTATTCGATTATTTTCTCATCTCTGAATTTGAATTGCTAATGTTCAAAGATAAAAATTTATTTTCAGATCTTAATTGTTAGTTCATTTTAAGGATTGCAAACCGACGTAGCGTCCACTTTAAAATTTAAATATTGGTCTCTTGAGAAGAAATCTGAATTACAATTTTAAATAGGATATTTGTCTCTTTACATTTAAAAAATAATTTAAATACTTGCTTAATTATTAATTTGACCATAAAAATTAAACTTAAATTATCAATTTTGATTGAGAACTCGGTTGAGATTGCAAAACAAAAATTGAGATTCATTAAAGATTTTTTTTTTTTGCGATGATTCACAGGTGTTGTAGATTTCAATTTGAGCTTTCGTGACGTAAAGGAAACACAATTGCTAAAACTAGTCACGAGTTTTGAACGATACACGAGGGCAAATATTTTTTTTATTTCAGTCAAGAGATAAAAGTCAATGGATCGATCCTTTTTTATTATATTTTTTCTGTTATTTATTTTACTGAAGAAATTGGAATGTAGTTTCCAATTCTGAAAACCGATTTCGAGTTAAAAAATATGAATCTTACAAAAAAATTTAATTATGTCGAGCTAATGGATTTTAAATGGTTGCTTTCATTCACAAAATGTTAATTTTAAAACCCTAAACTCACACGCCTTTGTCGTTTATTGTGCTCTAAAAATGGTTATAGGTAAGCAGACTCAATTTGCATAACACACGAGCTGTAATCTCCGTAAAGTACAGAGCGTGCCTCTAAACTGTATTATCGAGTAAGGGGAGCACACGTGTTGTCCATTTAAAAATTACAGCCGAGAAACTGAGAGCAAAATAGTAGAACATGTTTAAAATTCAATTTTCATAGATTGAAAAATTGAATTAAGAAAATTTTTTCAAAGCAATTTAAATTATTAAAAATTTACTCCCCCCTATTGTCACCTATGCGATAAAGTTATAAACATTTCTAGTTGATGATTGCTTTCAACTTTTTGAGCTATCTCTATTTTAACTTTTATTATATATTTCAGAAGCTAAAAATAACGGTCTGTGATGTTAATTTCAACTCTAGATATTTGTGTCACTTTTTATTCAACCAGACACCTGTAGCTAAAGGAATGATTAGTGGCTAATTTCGTCACGTGTTCGCACACATTTGGATTCGTTATCTGTCTACGTAACAAGTTTTGTGTAAATGCAAGTTTTTTTTAGAATTTTTATCATCTTGAAAAACATTTCTTTAAAGAAGTTCAAGTAATAACAAAGTTTAAATATTAATTTTTTAAATATAAATAAAATCGATATATTTTTAAATATTTAATTCAGTTATAAAGAAATTAAATGAGAACGTCAAAGTGACCAGAGACAAGAGGAAACGAGGAAATAAAATCCTCTGCTTACCAAACTGCCATCATACTCGTCGTCGTCAGAGTCAGAATCAGAGACGCCTTTCAACTTTCGAACTTTCTTTTTCACCTCCTTTTTCACTACCCTTGTTATCGCACTTTCAGGCTGCGTGGAAACAATCCTTTTTTTTAGTAGCTACGGCTTCAAATCTAATTTTCTAGTTTTGAAGTCTACAACTCTAAAAAGTTTTTGCTAAAAGTCCCTAGACCCAAAATTCAGAGCAGGTAGAGAAGATCAAGGGCAAAGGATCCTAAACTACAAAGCCAAGAATTCTATCTTGAAAAAAGGAAAGTCGAAGTCAGTGGAATTATGTACGATATATACAGAATCACATTAAATGTTTTGCTTAATAGTTAACAACGTTTACTAACATTTATTTAAATGAGATACAAAAAAGGATAGTTCAAAGTCTCAATAGCATGTAGATAATAAAATCTGTAATCTTTTATAATCTTTTCAAAAACGGTATTTTATACGGAAGCAAGGAGCTACTGCAATACTCGCTAATGTAATTTATAGGGATTTATAGATTAGAGCAAATACTATGCCTGATAAAATATTGATACGCTCTTGAGATACTGAATACTACCAATAGATTATGACCATTCTAGTGTACTGAGTTGTACTCAATATCTATTCAAATAAAACGAGAAACCGCTTTGAAACCAAATAAGATATTTCTCCAATCTCCAATAAAAATTATCTTACTTTTGGAATTCAATACAAAATTGAAAAATATTCACCAAAATATCCTAATTAAAAATACACAATTATTACGTTAAGAATGATCGACATAGGACAGATCTGTAATTAATGAATCCATTATCGCCCTCATTAAACTGCAACAAGTGCAAGTGTAAGTTGTATAATAATTTATCTTCATTCTTCAGTATAGCTTCCGTCACAATTATCTCACACTTGGATGCCTTGAAAGTCCGTTATTCATCCAACTATTCGGATCTGGCGTCACCTGTTACCCACCTGTTTCCTAAAACCCAACCCTTGTTTCCCTCCAAACTTGAAATTCAAAGGCTAAGTCGAAATTCTAAACAAGGACTCCCTTATGGTAGGATTTTCAAGATTGTGGTCATGAAACTGGAGAAATGGAAAAATGAACAGGACCGAAATAAAGCAACGTCATCCATAAGATACTGTGTCAAGGTGAAGGCGCGTCTGGATTCAGACTTGTCGGTGAAAGTTGATCAACCTAAGAACCCTCAGTCAGAGACACTGAATAACTTCTTATCTAATAGAATGTTCGGTAATTCTAATCAATTTATTTTCTAGTCATTTCTAAGAAATGGAAAGCCTGGTGCAAGTTTGTAAATTCACTTAAACCGTTGGACCAGATCTACAAATCTAGATTCTGAAAAAGAAAAGTAAGTTGAATTAATCGACGAATTCAGGAATTCAATTGTACAGTGCTAAATATAATTGCAAATTGCAAATTCGTTGCTAGTCAAATAATTATTGGATTTATCATCATCTGGAGATAAAGCCAAGAATGAAGCATTAAATGTCAGTTTCCTATCCAGTTAGTGACTCATTCTCGTCATTTTGCTTCACGGACACATACAACTATTCTCCGAGAAGCAGATGACGTCGAGTACAAACTGTGAGTTTGAAGAACTTGTGCTACTAAACATTTGGGGAGGTTTGGAAAGATGCCTCGATCCCCACGAAAATCGATGACATCAGAATGTCGTCATCACCTAAGAAGCTTTTTTATCAAGTGACATAAGTTTTCGAACTCGACTGTGCGGTGCAAAGTCATTTTCTTACTTGTCTTTTCAATGAATGACGCACAGCGATCTATAATAACCGTCTCAAAATAGCAGCAGGTTGTTTCAATTTATCTGAATAATGACGACGAACGGAAAAGTCTACTTTGTGAAGATCAAACGATTCCCTTCAAATTGTAAACTTTATAATTCATAAACATTTCCTAAAACTCAAGTTCAAAATTTAGAATAGAATTTACCACTGAAGAGGAAAATTCTGCTGGAGTCTTCCCAAGAAATGTAAAAGGAAATTATAATTCTCGATGCATCATTCCAATATGTTATGTAAATAAATTTTATCTTTTCCTTTCAAGGAAAAAAATCACAGAAACTCGTTTTCATCACGAGGTTTGAAAATTTCACAAGGCTGGACATCAAATGTCTCAGTCTCAACTACGGCCAAATGGAAGAAACTCTTAATAAAGAAACGAGTTTTCGTGGCTAGAGGCGTCGATGTAGACGCCGTTTTCTGTACTTTTTGTCAAGAGTGTCGTTTTGCAACGGTTTTAAGTGTCTGGAATGTTTAGTTGCACGACTGGGTCACTGTGTTTTCCAACGGTATACTCGGACCTGTTTCTATCTAGCCCCGATGTGCGATTGAACCCTTCACCGACAATATAGCTGCAAATTCTCCAATTCGTTGAACAGCTTTCTCGATATTTTACTATCATCTTGTAAATCATGTCAAGTATCTTCAATCGGTAATCAGAAATTCAGAAGGAAACGATCTACTCTGCGAAGAGAAATTACCATTGAAAACAATTGTTCTGCAGATCGCTGAAAATTACATTCAGATACTAAATTCAGTATTTCCTTAGAGGAATTCTTGCGAAGATTTGAAAAATTCTCTATTTGATTTTTTACATGACTTTTTAAAATCTTCCAGGATTTGAAATTCGAATTGAAGAATTTCAAAGCTTCGAAAAGAACAGTTTGAACCAATTTAGAAATTCCTTGTCCTGAGTTCTGAAAATTCCAGGCTTTCTAGGATTTCCAGTCGACCGAACACTTTAAAATAATATACATTTTATATCTCGAGTGCCTCTGATACGAATTAAATACCGTTGAATGCTGAACAATGCCCACCAATAAAGTAGTCGAGCATAAAGTACAATTAGATAATAATTAATTCCCGGTGATAATTAATCAATTTGAGCGCACTTAAATCGCATTTAATCATCACTGCAGTTCCTCCTTGATTAATAGTTACTGTGTAATAAAGTAATCGTTTATCAGAGGGAATATTCTAAGATAAATCTACAATCAACCAACGTTTAATACAATTAATTACTACCGTCAACTGACAAGGTTGAAATTGAACAATTTCAGATTGGAAACCTTCAAAATGCAAGTATTAAAATGGATTTAGCTCTGTATTTATCATTACTGTTATTTCTAAATACCAAAATCAATTACTTGCAAACTAGTTTAGTTTAGAGAGTTGAGTAAGTTTTCTATAAAGCTTACTTCAACCTATCCTACACAATTTTTATGAAAAATGATCTTGAATAAATACGATTAGAAAAGAATGTTTAAATGAGTTTATCAGTCATGAAATGCTGACCATATAAAAAATTAGATAAGGACACTTATCAGAGATTCCTCACAGCTAATTATAGAAACAAGATTTATTCTTTTTTTCAAATGCATTTTGGAAACGCTGAATATTTAAAAAGACTTATAATCGTCTCTTGTTCTGCTCTTGGATTAACTTAAATTTAAATTAAGGAATGGAATTTTTCTTCTCCAAGGAACTAAAATCATTTTTCTTTTTTACTTCCAGAGCAAAATACTAATTAAGACTAAAATTTTCATAAAAAATTCTCACCTTCTTGTAGAGTTTGATCCAGGTAAGATCTCCCTTGACATCAGTGTATTGAAGTCCAAAGAACCAAACCTCCCTGAGTCCAATGGTCTTCACAACTTGATCAAAAAGCTGCTTTCCGGTGGTCGCCGGCTGGATTGCAAACTCCAGCTCGGCGTCCATGGTCGTCACCCTCACGTTTATCTTCAAAGAAAAAAAATAACACAAAAATGTAATTTAATCACACAGAAACGGAAGAATAAACTCAAATCACACCTTAATCGTAATTTAAGAAATCATAAAAAGAACACTTTCTATTTAATTTTATAATTAAAACTCGCTTCTAAAAATACTCATCTCACAGAAACCGGAGTAGAAATTCAAATCGCAACTCCATAATTTAAAATATCATCAAAAAGCACCATCCATTCAATTTTCTCATAATAAATAAAACTCGTTTCCTCATAAAACGCTTCGCACAATTTTTAACGGACGCGTGGCTTACCATTTTCGTACCGGCAACCATGATTGGGCCAATTCGAAATCGATTGTTGAATTTGAAGGGCCTAAGTGGAACACAACCGGTGATGAGAGCTGGATTAAAATTTTAATTTTAAAATCAGGATTCACGACACTTTTGGGCACTTTTTGGGGTTGGAAGAAAACTCAAGAAAACAAGCTTCGATTTGAAGCAACCGTTTCGGAACGCGTATATCCGGGATCTGATCAGTTCAGTTTGCCGGTCTAGTCGAGGTCGAACAATGGGCCAAGGGGCAAGTGCAACCGGCGTATCTCCCTCCTTACGACCCTCTCAACGGCAAACCACTCCTCCTATCAGTGGCGTAACTTTCAAAGCAAAAGCTGTTCTGCAACCTGCAGAGTAATCACTTGCGAGGGTGAACGAGTGAATGAATCAAAAGAGATGATAAGATATTTTACTGATTAAAGCTGGGCCGTGTCTGCTGCTGATGATCTTGATAAGGCCATCTACCTAAGTAGTCATGAGATCTATTAGCAGACTTTTAAAACCTTGGTAATCTACCAGTCTTGGTATCTGAAATTCTACAATTTTTCCTCAAAATTAAGGCATTAGAGAGTAACCAGTTCAAATCGGATTCAGCGTTCAATACAGACTCCTTAGAGTTATCGTACTTTATAACTTAGGTCTTGAAAATATTTTCTTAAATGTAAAAAGGAATTCTGATCTGATTTGGAAAATGAACTTGAGAATCTTGACAGTTGCTTTAAAATTGGAGTCAGCTGTCAATCCGAAGGCTTTGAAGTCTTCAGAGTTTGGGTCTTCAGATTTAGAAATTAGAACAGAATTGAAGATCCTTTTGCGGTACGCCACTGCTTCTATGGACGCGTTCTCGTCTCTCGCTGTTTGCTGTTTTATCATTTTGGCTAAAGAGAGAGCAAATCACGAGAGAAATAAGGATAAAAGACCTTACAGAGTCACGTGATTCAGCCGGTTCCGTCGAGACTAACAACCGGCATCAAGATGCCGGGTGCGAGGAAGAATCGACAATTCTTCCTTCATCGAATAATTCACTCCTGATTTTTAAGCTAAAGCAAAACACGTATGAGAAAATTCAACCTGACACTAGGTCAGGAGGAAAACCCTGATGATGTTGGCACATTCCTAAACTTGGGATCAAAATAACGTAAAAAGGGAAGAGCTAGACAGATTGGAATTCCGAAAGCGAACAAACAATTAAAATCCTTCAATCTTTCCATGCAAACATTTAAGAAAATAGGTTAACCTTTTCGTGTTTTGAATTTTACTATTGAATTAATAAATAAAACATTCTATAACGTAGTAAAGCTATTTTAATTGAAGATGCAGAGGTTCTGGAATAAAAAGAAACCTTGATAAAATGCACACGACCATGTAAGGAAAAAGACAATAACTTATTCCTTACGTTGCTTCTTACGTCATTCTTATTCGACTTTGAAGTTACAAAGATGAGTGCATCATAACTATCTTCAAATAATTTAGTATTTTATTTTACTGCCAAACAAAATTCCCAATCGTTCCAAAAAGCTTTAACACTTAGTAATTTAATTTTTTTTTTCAATTCTACACGAAACAAAACTTTGTGCTCTAATTTGGTAAATTATTTACTTTTAAGAAAATTGTATTCCATAAGATTTCACTTGAATAATTGTAGTCCTAGTATATGGTTAAAATAATAACAAGATAAATCATGAAAAAATAAAGTTTCTAACATTTTACATCTCTGATAAGATACGGATCGTTATTCAGAACTTGAACTTTAGCTTCTTGATAAAAAATTGAAGTGCGCGCCCGATAAGTAAATTATTAGTAAAGAAAGGCTTGTAACAAATAAATAAAGGAATGTTTTTACTGCCTTGAAAAAGGAAAAGAGGTTATCCCATTCATACAAAGTAACACGTAATAAAAAATACTATCTCGGCCACGTTAACGAGCATATAAACATTTTACAACAAAGTGTATTAAGAAGATAATAGATCATAATAATAATAATTGTACGTGCGGTACCTGTGCAATAAAATCTCCTATCAGCGAATTATCTGTATAAATTCGTGGCATTTTCAAGATTCAAAAATGCAAGATAAAGAAATCTAAAGATGCGTTTTGGCTCAATTTAATGCTGACTTGAACATTTCTCGAGAAAGTTCGTTGCTATATTTTTAATGTATCGTTTAATTTATCTGCTTAACTTTTATGCAAATAAATCAGAATTTATAGAAACATTTAGGGAATAAAGTAGTAATAGTGGAAGACAGTTATTTTTTTTTAACATACCTGTTTCGGCATCTTGAAGATTGTGTCTGTTTCTTCTGCAACTCGTACAGACAGTCAACCTGCAACAGATATCAATAAGGAATGTGTAGTTGATTCCGTTTCACATTTCACAAGCCTACTTGAAACTAGTATCACGAGTTGGTGTATCAATCTAATTTTAATGCCACTATTCTTTCCTAATATAATCTTTAAATAAAAATCAAATATTAAAAAATAGTAAATACGTTTTTATACAAAAAGTAACCGTTAATATCTACGACCGGTTCTTCCATTTTATAATAACTAACCCAGCAATAACATCTTATAATAACGAAAGCTGTTAAACTATTAGGACTATAAAAAGCTACTAATCTAGTATTAATTTCTAGACTTTCAGGAAGTTTTAATTTAAATGTTAAACTAGAATTGTTTATATAAGTTATTGGATAACAGAGAAATTGAATTTAAAGGATTTTTTTCAAAGAGTTTCTTGAAAGATGTCTTTTGATTGATGTAATGCAGTAAGTCTATTGGAGTTCATACAATGCAGAGAAGGAATGACCAATTTGTCTCGACACAAAAGGCACGTATGCACGTTATAATGGGACAGAAGTTGTCCACCTGAAAAGGAGAAAGAGATTATAATGCAAATCCTCGTGACGAGAATCAAGGATATTTAAACTTTGAAGTATAGTATTTTCTTTTTATCTAGGACCAGGTACATTGAACTGTCAGTAGCTACAACTTGTTATTTTCTAACATAAACTTTTAGATATTCACCCCACGCAAGTTGATGTCGATGTGATGTTGATACTACTTCAAAGCTAAGAAACCTTTCATAGAGGCTTTATTGCTTTATTGGAAAAACGTGGGAGCAATTTCCTCCGGAGTGTCACAGTCAAAAAACGTTTATCAACACGTGGAGTCTCTTAAAAATTTTATTTCTGCTTACTTGTTTACTTTTTAGAAAAAATAAGAAAACTTTTCGATTATCAGAGCCTTATTTTATTTTATTTTCAGTCTTCAAATTTAAAGAGTTTTAATGTCGAATTACTTAAATTATATCAAGATCTTAAATCCAAATTTCCAAGATTTTTGTTTCCAAGTTAAAGAAATTACAATTATTTAAACTGGTTTAGATATCATCATCATCATCATCATCATCATCATCATCATCATCATCATCATCTAGCCTCTATCATTGAAACCCCTTTCACCGTTTCCATTGATTAAATTACAGTAATTCATTGCCTGGAAGTTGCGAAAGAAGGTCAGATTTGGATATCCCATTGATGATAATTCTCACTAAAGTTTACTTATGACTCAAAATAAACGATACGGATTCTTCAGGTTCTAAATTCTAGAAATTCTTTCCAACCCTAAATATCCTACTTTCTAAACGAAAGATTCCCAATCTCTATCTTCTTCTCAATCACATCAAATCCTCTGTCTGTTGCAACAGAAACTACTATCTCTAGAGTCTAACTGTTCTGGCTCACTTTCAAGGTCATTTGTTGGCTCGACATGTCCACCGATACCTGACGGAATTTACTGGCGGCTATTTAATTATTATCGCAAATACTGTCCCTTATCTTGAAAATTAAGTGTAAAACGTGTGTGACAAAATTGTTCGAAACATTGATTGTCGAATGAATCAATCATGTGACATTATTATGGCAACGGAGGGACAATTGATGGAATTCTAGGAAGAAAACATTCCTAACTATATTTTCTTATTCGTGGAGAGATTCTGAAGAGGAAAAGAATTTACCGTTAGTCATACATATTATGAATGTATTGAATCTACAGATGTATAAATAATAGAAGATGATCACATTCTTTGAAAACATTAGTGTAATATTCGAATCTTAATGCGAGAAATAAAAATTGGTTAGAAGACATCGAAAATGAATATATTCAACTTTTAGATGGTTTAAATAAAAAAGTTTCCCAATTTGACATAGTATGATTTAAAAAGTCTATATTTTTAGTTTCCTGATTTAAAAATAAAAATAGCAGAGCAGCAACAAATTTATAAATGAGTAATTCATGCCTAATATTTCACTTTCTAAAACACTTTCGCTTTTTGAAGTATCAAAATAAGTTTCAACCACATTAAAACCTGTTTCACAACTCTAAAAACTAATCTCCTTTTTTCCGCATTTGTATTACTAGTTAATGTTCTTGAATCCTATTTTTTACAACTCTTTTCACTCTTCACAAAATAGGAAAACCAGAAGAATAAAACTGAACGTGTCAAAAGAACTAAAATATACGAATCAGCAAAACTCAGTTCAGTATCAAGTTAATAACGAGCAACCGCGATTATCAAGATTCTAGCTGCTCTGTGAGCATTCAGAATTAAACAAGTTTAATGTTTTTGGCTTCAAAATTAAAATATTACAAATTTAGGAGCATATAACTATATCGTTCAAAATAAAACTATTGACAATAAAACTCGTTAATCCATTGAAAAGTTTTCACACGATTTATAAACAAAAATATCTTTTGGTAGCATTAGAGCTGTTAGATCAAAATTAAGTATAGTGTAAAAGTGGAACCATCAAGGTAGTTCAAAGCCTGAAGAATCAAGAATCGCTTTCTTGACAAAAATGTCAAAACATGCCTCAACCTCAAATTTGTCAAATTTTTCGACAAATCTCTAACTACCCATAAAATCTTCAATCGTGACGCGATTTCCCTACCCTCGGTCTTTAGCAACCGTTAAGGAAATGTATAAGATTGAAAATTGCCCGCGGGCGGTGCGAGAATTTCGCGAGGTAACCTATATTTCGAATCCGCGACGTGAGAAGACGGTTTAAGATAAAAATTATCCAGAACAGGGAATCTACCTGTCGGGTATGTAAATGGAGATGAACTGTCGTCGTTTCTCCGGAAATCGGCATGGGAAAAAAGAGTATTGTGTGACTTATCGCTGTCTCACGCGCTCGGTGCCGCCCGAGCGACGGTTTTTCATTGCGCTTTGGGACTAGTTTTAAAGTCAATTTTTAAAAACACATACCACTCATTCAAAAAGAACAGGATGCCACTTGCACTGTACCCGGGGCTGAGAACCAGAGGAAACCGTCAGATCCACACCCAAAAATCCCGTCACGTTGAACAAATACTGACACCTCACTGATAATATGGCCGCCGCCCGCCCGTTGAATGTGAATCACAAACTAAAATAATCAAGAAAACATTCACCACGACGAAAATAGAAAACGTTCACGACGACGCCGAACACTTGTGGAATGAACTAAAACGCCATTTTAAAAACAGTTAAAAAGTCACATTAAGTGATGAAAGTGACCACAAGGAGCGCCACTTGTCAGTAAGCAGAAACGCGCGATAATTTGAATTTCAGCAGAGTAATCAGGATTTTAACTTTTTTTTCAATTTTAAGTTCACTTTGTAATTCGAAAGAAATTCTTAAGGTTTTTCTTCGTTAATTATAACAAAAATTAATACAGAAAAGAGAAAACAGCAAAACCATAAACCACGGAAAAGCAAATTTGTAGGTCAGAGTAGGTTAGGCTGGATCTAGCAGACGAAATGAAAACTTTTCGAATGGAAATGTCAAATCAGGCTTTTGATATAAGGGAAAAGACTTGATAAAGTTTTGAGATAGGTTAATCTGGATTTATAATTTTAATTATGTATCCTATTATGTATGTATCAATGATTCGCAATTTTTCGATTTCAGACAACCTTTTTATACTTTGTAAAACATTTTGCAGAATCTTTGTTGCTTTAATATCGCTACATTAACGTGAGTGTATTTGAGGGCAACTGTATTGGCTTCTTTCGTCTTGCAAAATGTCATTTTTATCACATTTATAATTTTCGTTTTGTTACTTAAGTGAAGTGAAGTCAGTTTAATAAACAGAAAATGTGAGTCAATGTGAATAGAATAATTCGATCTTTGATCACCTGATCAAATTGCATCATCAAAATTTTATCATCCTTGCCGAATTGCTTTATTGTATAAGTATATGGGCAACTGAAAGTAAAAAGGGGATAAAAATATTTTATTTGTAAAAGTGGAATAAAAATTCTTTGACAGAGTAAAAATGGAACAACATGAATTCTGGAGCAGAAAGTCAAAAACGGAACAAGGAGAACCAATCAGCGTTCATGTTGATGTTCTATGTTTGTTCTGAGATTTCATTTTGTTCAATGAAAATTTGTCAATCTTGCACTGTTTATTAATTACTTTATTTGTGAATATTTCTTAATTACGTTTGATTACGTGTATTTTAAAGTAAATGGCCAATCATTGGAGGATGGTCAACCATTGTACCCATTGCATACATATGCGCAATCTCACACACTCTTTAAGGGCATGTGATACTTTACCATAAGAGCAATTTATTTTCCGCAACTTTACGCTTGCAATAATAAATATTTT
>JAUESH010000020.1:9434998-9448480 GCA_032275165.1 Synergus magnus | reverse complement strand
CCTAGTTTAAGCAAAAAATATTTATTATTGTGAGCGTGAAGTTGCGGAAAATAAATTTGCTCTTATGGTAATTACCAGATGCCCTTAAATATCTTAATTTACATCGAACCATTGAAATGCATTGAAACAGTCGAAACCGTTGAAGACAGAAATTAGATAAATTATAGTTCAGGAATCCAATTTTCAAGTTTTGTTGTATGGTTTCATATTTCCGGTACGTTTTGAGATTTTATAAATATTTTAAATTTCAACTATTTCATTATTTTGTATCCTTTTAATACCGAATTATTCATTGACTAATTTTAACAAGAAAAGTTTTCACATGTGGAGATTTTTATTCTAGATCATTTCTAATTTTCTTTAATTTTGTTGTTTAATATAATTGTGTGATTCACACAAATTATGTGTAAATTAGTTGAGTTCCAATAGTTTGCGAGGTCTCTATTTTTCTCTAAATATGAAGATGATTATTTCTAGGATTAACCAAGTTTTTAAAATGCCATATTTCCACCTGTTTATCCTGATGAGTTAACGTATAGTGAACTATGAAATCATCGTATTCAATATGGTTAGTTACAAAAATCATATTTTCTTCAAATTTGTAAAATCTTAAAGGTGCTGGATCCAAATTCCAACCTTAAAATTAAATTCCTTATTTTACTCAACAAGCTCAACAATTATTAGAATTAACTATCTTTTCGCTCTATATACGTATTATGTTTTAATATAGAAATGTGATTATAGAACGAAAAAATATTTACTTTTAATACTTTTAGCATAAAACAAGGAATTCAAAATAAACCTAAAAATTTAATCTTTTCATTTTACTCAAAAATTATTAAGATTACATATTTTTCGCTCTGTACCCATAATTCTATTTAAAAAATGAGTAGCTGTATAGAGGAAAAAAATATCTAGTTATAATATTTATAAAGTGAAATGAAAAAGTCGAATTTGGAGGTTAGAACTTTGATCCAACACCCTTAAAATAATTATTTGTATTTGAAGCGTTTAAACTTTCATATTATCTCCTTTTATTTACTTTTAAAAATAGCTTTAAACAGCACTGATGTGTTTTTATTTCTAAATCGAATGTGCTCCAAAATGAATCATAGATAGCATAAAGCATGTCCTTTTCCTATGTTCATATTGTAATATTTAGATATTTGTAGATTGGAATTGCTGTTAATATTCATATAATAGAATTGCTGATCTTAATATTGAATATGTACCAAACTAGCATGAAAAGCATCTAAAGAAATCGCAACCCTCTGATAAAAACTGTATTAGAAGACTAATTTTGACGTTGGTTATAGATAAATTTTTACATTTTTTTTGTTCTTTTTTCTTCTCCTCTTATGTAGCATATTTAAATGAATATTATCAAAACAAAAATGATGTTGTCAAAAATTGAGATTTGATCGATTTTAATAAATAATTCAGGCGAGTTTGTCGAAGAAACGCCGATTGGACAGCGAATTTAATTTGATTGAACGATCAGAACCTAAAAAGGATAAAAAGATGTTTTGCTGGGGCAGCAGTCAACACGGGGAACTGGGTCTTGGTGGAATTGAGGAGGAAAACATTTTTGTCCCGCGAGAAGTCAATTTTACAAAAGCTACTGAAATCGAGCAAAGTAAACATTTTCAAGAATTATTGCCAGATTTAGTTTTTTGCAGTTATAATAAAAAAACTTTTTTTTCAGTTGCTTGCGGTACAAACCACACAGTCCTCATTACTCGAAATGGAGAAATTTATTCCTGTGGGAATAATGACTATGGACAACTGGGACACAATAAACCAATTAAGAAGAAATTAGGTATTAGTTAAAAAAATATTTAAGAAAATAGATCTACGTTCACTTTCAAATTGTTCAATTTTTAAAGGATTGTACTTGATATTACATTCTTTTTCATTATGAGAGGCACATTTACAATTTAAATTGAAAGATTTAAGGAATAGATATATTTTAATTGGATGCTTATAATAAACTAACTACTTTTTTTAAATTTCAGAACACGTTAGCAATTTGGAAGCCCATGTTTTCAAGAATGTAGCATGTGGTGCTTGCCACAGTTTAGTACTCAACGAATGGGGTCAACTTTACAGTTGGGGCTGCAATTCGGAAGGACAGTTGGGTAAATTCAAAAACAAAAAGATAAATTGTTGCTTAAAAAAACAGATTAAGCAAATTTAACAGATTTTAATACGATTTTTTAATTTTCAGGATTAGATTCTTTATCGGATTCAGAAGCATTGCCTGTAATGATAAAAAAAGGTTTAGCAACAAAAGTGGTTGTTCAAATTGCTTGTGGTTTAAAACACACTTTAGTCTTAACAAATAGTGGAGAACTTTATACTTGGGGATCGAATAATCACGGACAATTGGGATTAGGGTCACAGAAAACAAGGGAACAGAAACCAGAACTCGTTTCGTCATTAGCTGGGGTACCAATAGCTTTTATTGCCTGTGGTGGATATCATAGTATAGTCGTTTCAAAATCAGGTAGAGTATATAAATTTGTTAGTTACAAGTTATAATAAAAAAACATTTTTGTAATTTGTTGATGATTTTTTTATATTTCAGGATCTGTATTTGGTTGGGGTAAAAATATGTTTGGACAGTTAGGCCTGAACCATTTAGATCAAAAGTTTCTTCCAACTGAATTGGTCAATTTGAGAAATTCTAGAGTCTGTTACGCGGCATGTGGTGAAGAGTTTTCAGTCTTTCTCACCAAAGTAAATATTTAAAACACAATTTACTTATTAATAAACGGAGGAAATTCAATAAATTATAGGCTCATTCAAAATGACTTTTTATTTTTTTTTTTTTAGGATGGTGGGGTATTTACTTGCGGCAGCGGTATGTACGGCCAACTTGGCCATGGAACTTTTAGCAAAGAAATTCTTCCTCGGCAAGTCGTGGAACTTATGGGTAGCGAAGTTACTCAAGTGGGTGTGAATTTAATATCTTTTAAAAACAAAATGAACGATTTTCATTGATATGATTAACCTCAATCTTTTATAGATTGCCTCCGGAAGACAGCACTTACTGGCTTTGGTTCCTAAAGTAGGAAGAGTTTATTCCTGGGGTTTAAATACCGCTGGTCAGTTGGGAATTCAGGTTTCCAAAAATATGAGCATTCCACAAGTTGTTCTTGGACCCTGGCTTCCTCCCACGGATAATTTTTCTATCAAAGTAAATCATTCTTTGAGTACCTTCGGCAAGGATTGCGTCGTTAAACACATATTCAGTGGTGGAAATCATTGCTTTGCGACAGTAACACAAAGAGAGGTAAAATTATAATTTTGTTTACATGATTAAGTTGAGCACTGAACTAGAAAACCAGGAAACGAGAGTGAACTTATTTTCCTATTAGGTTTTTCTAAAATTTTTAGTGAAAAAATTTATCTTATTTATCTTGAATAAGATAAATAATAAATAATAAGATATTCTTTCAGGAGAATATCCCTCCTGACGATTGTAGAATATTAGCGATCTCTTCTCAAATTCTAATGGTTACGGAAGAGAAACTCTTGGCTTGTCAAAATATTCCTGCAGAAGGTTCCATTAATCATGACCTACTTATGTGAGTTACAAAATTTTCAAACATTTATATTATTTTGTTGGTAAATTATTATAAATTGTAGGTACCTGGAAACGGTTTTTCAAAATCTAGCCTGCATTAATGGTTCTTTTCTTTTGACGAATGATGCACATTATGGATGCTCGAATAAAAATCACGGGGTCGATGTTAAAGAAGCAACTAGAGTGTTTGATTTAATATCAAAATTTGAAAATGACACTATAACTGATTTGGTAAGCAAAATTTGTATATATTAAGAGTATGTGGTAATTACTATATAAGCAAATTTATATTCTCGGATTTTTTTCCACATTTGTTACTTTTGCAAAAAAATAATAGTGCACAAACGTAAAGAATGTGAACACGGAGTTCACTAATTACTAATTTCGGAGTGAACCAGAGATTAAAACTAAAAACCTTAATTAAATCACATCTTTTACTCCTGGGACCTAAAATGTTCATTTCTCATTTTAGATTTTCAACTCCATAACGGAACATCTTTTACCATCCTTAGTATCGTCACCACCAGATGTTGAATATTTAAGAGTATACCTAACTCTTCCACTTTACCATGGTTTTTCGGATCCTGCGAATTGCAACTCTTTACATGTGCCTTTTGCGCTTTCACTATTACGATTGGATCCAAAACACTTAGAAATCGTAAAGAACTGGTGGCGCAACGCTCCAATTACATATTTTCAATCACTGATACGAACCTTCAAAGCAGTAGTTCCACGTCTTTTGAAACAGCTGAACGATGCAAAACAACAGGTAAAAATAAACTATAAATAAATAAAAGAACATTTTACTGACTTACTCTATTTTTTATTGTGTTGCTAAAAAATGTATTTTTTCTTTATATAGATAATGCCATGGAACGATCAGTTGCAGCTGATTTTGAATCTACTGAAAAGTTTAGATGAACTTAATTATAGTTCTGAAGGGCAGAGAGTTCATTATTCCGAGTTTAACATACCAGAGTTAATAGATCTCATTGATATAACAAATGATTATATCCAATGGCTACAAAAGCAGAATTCATCGGTAAGAATTCTTCTTTAAAGACATTTTTTTAAAGTATAAAATATTATTCTTGGAATACAATGTTATATTATTTTTAAATAAGATACAAACTCTCTTTCCAGAATCCTCCGAAAATATTTTTATGCGACTACCCCTTCCTGTTTGATGCTGCAGCAAAAACGGTTTTGCTCGAGACGGATCAAGCTTTGCAGGTAAAGATAATAAATGCAATTTGTAACTTTATAAGTGATCAAGAACGTTTTCAAGAACCAATTTATATTCTCCTGATATTTTAGATGCAATCAGCGATAGACGCAGCAGCTGTTAGAGCAGCTAGAGCAGCTTTTAGTCAAGTATTATTTGCTCTCTTACCAACAGGTGTACATCTGAATCCGAATGAGCAATTTTTTATACTTGAAGTATCACGAGAAAATTTGGTGGATGATACCTTGAAAGAATTGTCTCGATACGAGGCTAGAGATCTTAAAAAACCTCTCAGAGTAAGATTTTTTTTAGAATAAATACTCTAATCTTTTGGTACTGTATTAGCACTTTATAAATTTATGTTTTTCAAAAAATCCAACTTTAAGCGACAACAATTTTTTAAACAACCCTATTTTGGTCTTTAAAGGTTAAATTCCGTGGAGAAGAAGCAGAAGATGCAGGAGGCGTAAAGAAGGAATTTTTCTTGCTTCTTCTCAAAGAAATTTTGGATCCAAAGTATGGAATGTTTCATGAAAATAAGCAAACGAGAACTATCTGGTTCAATCAGTTTTCATTCGAGGATGTGAATGTGTACTACTTGATTGGCGTTCTTTGTGGGCTCGCTATTTACAATTTCAGCATCATTGACTTGCCCTTTCCACTTGCGCTTTATAAAAAACTCTTGAAAGAACCGGTAGGTCTTAGCGATATCGAGGAAATGGATCCATTGTATGCGAGGTGATAAAAAGTTCCTTCAATTAAAATTGTCTAGTTTTAAACGCTTTATTTTTATTCATATGATTTTCTTCTATTTATTCCAGAAATTTACAAAATATACTCGACTATGAAGAAAGTGACTTCGAAGATGTTTTTGGTTTGGATTTCCAAATAGCTCGAGAATGTTATGAAACGAGTCAAAGTTTTGAATTGATACCGAACGGCAAAGACATTCGTGTAACTTTAGAAAATAAGTAAGCAAGCTTAGAATTTTTATTAAGCGCATGTGGTAATTACCATAAGAGCAAATTTAGTGTTTCCAACTTTACGCTCGCAATAATAAATATTTTTTCCTAAAACTAGGCCATTTACCTCCGTTTCATACAGACGGAAATAAATGGCCTGGTTTTAGGAAAAAATATTTATTATTGGGAGTGCAAAGTTGTACAAACTAAATTGCTCTTATCGCATGCGTATCACATGCTCTTAATTGTCCTCAATAAATACCACCTACTAATATTTCTTAATTAACCATTTTTATTGTTTATTTCAACATTTTTTCATTTATTTATAGGCAGGAATTTGTAAATCTCACGGTGGATTACATTTTGAATAAATCAGTAGAGGCACAATTCAATGAGTTTGACAAAGGTTTTCATAAAGTTTGCGGTGGAAATGTCCTAAAACTATTTCACGGCCAGGAACTGATGGCACTCGTTGTTGGAACGAACAATTATAATTGGCAAGAACTGGAAGAGCAAGCAAGTTATCAGAATGGATACACGAAGGACGACCCAACAATTCGTCTCTTCTGGCAAGTTTTTCACGATCTTCCAGAGGAAGAAAAAAAGAAGTTTCTCCGTTTCCTGACTGGCAGTGATCGAATTCCAATCCATGGAATGAAGGCTATTAAGGTAATATTTTCCATCAAACCAAATAAAATTTATTTAAACCTTTTAATTTAAAACGTTATTTTCAGAAAATTTTAAATAACTTTTACATAAGTATCTCGTAAAAAATTGAATTTCAGATTAAAATCCAGCCGATGTCAGACGAGAAATACTTGCCTGTCGCTCATACTTGCTTCAATCTTTTGGATTTGCCGCGATATCAAACTCGTGAAAGACTGCACTATAAGCTTATTCAGGCTATTCAACATAATCAGGGATTTTCCTTAGTGTAGAATTGACGAAAGAATATTTTTTGATAATAAATTTTTCGCGTAAACAAATCACTTTAAATAATGTATTTATAAATTTGAAGTTATAATCATTGTGCGATCCATTTAATAATAAGTGCACAATGTTTTTTGCAAAATTTTAAATCGTTTTCGGAATTCGATCTAGAAATATAAAGAAAGATTTTGAAATAAAAATTCTATTTATAGCCTTGTAAAAAATGTAGAAACTGTAAAAAATGTTCAGTGGATGATGTGTCACATGTGATAAAGCATTTATTATAATTATTTATTACCGATTTTGAGGATATTTACTTCTGCTACTTTTTATGTGATTCAGTTGATGGATTTAATACAATGTTATGCATTTACAAATAAAGAGTATAGTTCTGTATTTCTTGTCTGTTGATTTACGATTTTTTTAAATAGGATATTCTATGCTATAAAATAAAACAACACTGTTTAAATAAATAAGTCTACAGACCCTTTATTATATTTATTCGCGATAATATTATACACTATTAAAAAGGTATCGTTAGTCGGTTACCTAGTTCGTTGAATCACATTACAAAAATATGCTTATCAATCTCCCTTTCATATTTACATAAGTAAGTAAACTTACCATTTTTAATAATATAAGCTTTCATGCCTTTTTTTCGATTTTCGTTCGTCTCGAGTATCGATTTCGAGTTTATTTTTTATTTTTATTCGCTCTAGCTCCCTAGCTAGATTCTCCAATCTTTAGTTATTTCTCGATGCGATCAGAAGCGTTAGTTCTCAGCCTATTAATAGAGCGCGAGCTAAGCATTTTGCAAAAAGGAAAATAGAAACGGATTTCTATTAATAGTCTTATCCGAAAAAGTCAAAACATCTTCGAATTTAAGAACGGAAACTGACAAGAATTTAAAATTGAGTACTCATTCCTTTTAATTCTGAGCTAGTTTTTCAAAGACTGTGTTGCATCCTTTTGTAGTTCCTGAAAATTTGGAACATAAGAATAAGATTTAAAACGTTTTGATCGCAGCCTCGCAAATGCTTTCGAGATTGACAAAATTATAAGAACTCGAGTTTCATCCCGTCTAATGTTGGTATGCTGGAGTGAAATATTGAGTTCCCGGCGGGGCTCTGTATCCTGGGTAGGTGGATGTCAGGGCATGTTGAGCGAAAAATGGGCGGTAATCTTTGTTCACTCTACGTGGCCTACAAACTGGCCCCTTAGCCAATTCCATTCGGGCCTGATTTTCTGCTTCCGCCTGAGCTTTCACCGAAGCTGGTGGCCACTTTTGGTCTCCCCTCATGTTGCCGCTTATTGGTGCTTTCGTCGCTGCCGGTTGCGCCAAATAAACCGGCTGTGGTACCTAGAATTTAAACAAATATACGCATTAGGATATTTTCGTAAGAAGACACCTTTTCCCTGAAAAAGAAGATAATTAACATCTGTATAGAGTAATTTATGTATTATGTAGAAAGTGTTTTCAAATTCAAACGTTCTTTAAATAATGTAAAAAACTTTTAATTGTGATTTTAAAATCTTGAAAAAATCGGGAAATTTTCTCTACCATTCAATCATTTTCGACTTTATTCGCAATCATCTTTCGAAATCGTTCTTTCCAAAGTTCCTTCATTTTATTTGAATCATGCTGCAAAATGTGAACACTTCTCTGAGTCAGCACAACCATTTCGTTTACTCCATCGCCTGTTAAATCAGTATAACAAATGGAATGGATTGGTGCGTCAAACAATTTTTTACTTGTTAATTCCCAGATCCCGTTATTATTTGCGTAAACGAGAACTTCTCGCTCATACGTGCCAAGTAATATTTCGTTTTGATTATCCATATTTATGTCAGCAATACAGGAACAGAGGACACAAGTAGTTGCATTACTACTTCTCAGCGTTACATCTTGTTCCAAGCCTTTGCTTAAAATATCTTCGAAGACAATCGAAGTACTCGCTGTATTTACAAGGATATTTAACTTGGTCTTTTTGTCATCACCAGGGGTCTTTTCCAAGATCGATGGCTTTTTAATAATATTTCTTTGAGGAAATATCCGAACGCTGGATACTGGATTATCATATCTAAAGAGGAAATTTTATTTGTATAAAGTTATTTTATTTAAATCAGACTTCGAAGCTCTTTAAAAACTACTAAGAAAAAAATAACAAACATTTCTTAACTACTTTAATTAAATTGTAAATTAATAGCAATACCTAAGGGTCCATCTGTTATCAATTTCTCCTCTAATAGCATTCACAACAGCTACTTTGACTAATCCACACTCGCATCCAATAACGGTGACTCTTCGTTTATAATCGTCATAATAATAAATATCAATCCACAAAGCAATTGCTTTCAAATCATTAAATTCCGGAAAATATTTTTCTATTTCTGACTCCATATAACCATGAGTAGTTTTATCTTCCCGGATCATATGGACCTTAAAATCATCCGCGGATATCAGCCAGACAATTTCATTTTTCGAATTATGAGGAATTACTGTGTGATATAAATGATAAGGTGTATAGGTTAGCTCAACCATCAGACAATTTTGAGCAATTGCTTCAATAGAATTACTGTCCTCGCCATCTCCGGCACCTTCAGTATAAATATTTAAATATCTCTCGATAGAGGTTTCACTGTTATATTTCATAATCGTGATCCCGATGACGAATTCGTCTTCCTCGCTAGATTTCTTGTAAGCGTCAACAGAAATTATTTCGGCACCACTTGGAATGTACGTAAATAATAATTCCTTTATTAGAGGTTTTAATCTCCATTTGGAAACTTGATGACACTCACAAAGATAAATTTTCCTTTTTAAAGATGCAATCAGAACTTTGTTAGGACCTTTTGTTGACGTTAATTTTGTGAGAGAATAAATATTTCCCTGAGAGACTAAAGGAAACCAGTGCAAGTCTACAATGTTCTCCATTGTTTAATTCACATTAATAACAAAATTTCGAGAACTGTACTGTATTTAATCACTTTTTAAACATTTTTAGAATGTTATCGTAAACACATGCGTGTTCGCCGAGTTTCCTAACCTACAAATATCAAATGTCAAAAATAAACTTATGTGTCAGCGCCACTTATGGCGTTTCTGTAAACTAAAATAGAATTTGCCGTTATTTTCAAGTTCAAATTGAATCGAATCGAAGGACGAGCGAGCTTTTGACAAATTTTATTTATTATTTATCTAACTTTAAACATTTAGTAGAACAAATAAGCATTTAAAGTGATTTTAAGTACTTACGAAACTAAACTAGATGAAATTATTCAAAAATTTTGAGTAGAATAAACGTTGTGTTCGTTGTGTTATAGCAAATCTTTGGTTATAGTTTTCCAACTTGAAATCCTTGAAATATAATTCTTTAGCTGTTTTCATTAATATTGACGGGAAACCGAGTGTTAAAATATTAGTAAAGAGTGTATTTTTGGATGAACTTTTAGGCAACTGACTGTGTATTGGGAAAAATCGTCAAATGCAAATTTGAGGTTAGAAACGTCTCAGATCAATAAAAATCGATCAACAACAATGAGACATTATTACATTTTCCACAGTGTCTAGTGTGTATAGTGCACTGGGTATTGTAATATTGTTTTATCATGCTTTTTATTAATGATTAGGTCCTACATTTGACATTTTTAAGATTTGCGATCTTTATATATGGATATATTTCATTTACAAAAACAATACAGGTTTTTGCAGTCAAGGTTTAGAAACACATATTTGGATTACAATTCCGTTGTGTGCAATGGAATTTCTGTAGAATTTTACACAGTCTTGAAATTAAGGGAAATTTGATAGAAATTCCATCACTTTTCCTTGCAACAACAAATATCAATTCTCGTATTTGCAATTTGTTTCCTATTTTATTTCTTGTACAGTTTTTTGACAATTAAAACTAAAATAAATTTAAAAATTGTTCCTACAATTTTTATTATAAAATATACTCATCCCAAGATTTGGGCCAGTTGTATAACCGAATATCATTGTAGCATTATTAACATAGCAGTTTTAGCAATTTTGAGACATTGCCAAGTGGACTGTGTCATTACGAATGTACAGCATTGATAAATTACGAGTTTAGCAATGAGGGTTTAGCCATTTTACAACATTCGCACACTCTTTTCACATTAATGTGTATTATACTCGGCATTAGTTTTGCGAAAAGTTATTTTTGAGAAGCACCTGTCAATTTTAATTGGCTGCATACTAGATGTATACATTCTCAATTTAGAAGAATCTAATTTTTGTGGTTCTCGACAGCCATTATTATAATTTTCAACTGAGTATAATAATTTAAAAATTCACCAAACATAAATATTTACCTGAGAAATTGGAGGTTCCGGCCTTAATGTAATTGTAGAAGGCGGTGGTTCAAATGTGGAAGCTGGCGTCGAATAAGGTGATTGTCGCGTTCGGTCTACTGAGCTCTGTTGAAACATAAATCAATATTTATTAGTTATTTTTCTAATTTTTGATAAATATAATTTCAAGCAGAAGATATTTATTAGAAAAATACACAAGAATATCATAAAGTATGCTGTTTTGAATTTGAAAGATTGTATAGTAAATTATGTTTGTAATTTCTGTGTTATGTAAATCGTGAAAATGAGTCTAAATCTCAGAAATTTATTTAGGCATTATTCTTGAGAAGAAATAACAAGTTTTGAATTTTAAAATAAATTATTCAGTAAAATAAAACCGTCGACCACATTTGAACACAAATATTCCAGTTGACCACACATTTGTTTCGAGAGAAGCAAATTGGCTTATAAACAAATTATTATAAACGTGAACTAAAGAAATGAACAAATTAAATATTAATTCTGAATTATATGAATGATGTCACTTTATGCTAATTGTAAGTAGGTATCTATGTTAAGAAAACAGGTAGGAATTAGGGTAAAGAATACATAAGTAAATTCTTCAAATAAGGAAGTTATGATGAAATAATGAAACCATATTACATGCCTTATTATTATTAATATTCTTATTATTATTATAAAGACCATTTCTAATCTTCTAATTTCTATTTATCTTTTTATTACAGATTTTCATCATCTGCAAGCAGTAACGGTTGGGAAACCAAGTAAGAGACAATAATCATTTTTAATAACAAAATTATAGATCTAAAACGAAATAAAAGCAGAGCCTAATGTAAAATAACTCGACACTACAACCGAGAAAAAGATGATTTTAAATAATATCGAAGTTTTGAAGGAATTGAAATCGCGAGCATTTAAAAAATAATTGAGATTTCCAACTAGTTCTCGTTTAAATTTAAACTCACCTGGTTCTGCAATTGTGGAGGTTGTTGTGGCTGGCTCCAAGTGGGTGGCTGAAGAAGTGGTTGGGGCAAAGGAGAGGTAGCTGGGGGTGTAACAGGTGCCCACCCCTTGGCCGATTTTTGTTGTTGAAATTGTGAGGGTTGCTTCAGAGCTCCACCAACAGGACTCACAGGCGAAGGAGATGATGGAACAAAATTCTGATTCTGGGGCGATGGACTGCTCTGGTACGAAGCGTACTCGCCAATTCCACGTGTCTTTTGAAGTGAAAAAGAAAAGTTTCCCTAATTCAATTTTTAATCCTTGGATTCATCCTCGGTTATTTTGTCCATTTACATTTTTAATTTGGTTTTTATACTGAAATCTTATTTCATGAAAATATTATACTTTTTCCAGAGGGAAGTATTATTTTTAAATCAAAATATAATGAATACAAGGATTGATAATTGGATGAACTTTTCGATAGGAAAAATTCTTTTAGACCCTTCAGCCTCGAAAACTTTGTGCAGTCAACCAGGAACTTAAGAATGGTCGTTGGTTTCTTATACCTACATTAATTTAATAAATTCTCTAACCGCGAAATAAAAATTCCACAAATAATAAAATGGAAGAAATTGCAGTCTTTTTCTTTTGTTCAATGAACTGTACGTTTTTTTGAGACAAAAATCAATGGATTATATTTTTAACTATTGTAGTGTTATTTCTAAATGAAGACATTTTAAATTGAAATTTAATTCGATTTTATTTTCAATGTCGAAAACTTGAATGAACCTTGCGACCTGAGTTCATTGTGAGAGATTTCTTTGGCAGACGCCATTTCTGCGTCGGTGTAAAATTAATGTAGCGCAGAGCTTCGTATTTTGAAATTGTTTTTTGCTTATAGTTTAAAGATTACCTTGGCTTGAACGGGGCCTTGTTCAATGTACTCGTCAATGTCTTGATCCTCTGGTGGAGGAGGCCACGCTACTCGTTTCAGATCTATAAATTGTTTACAATCATATGTAGATAGATCGTAAATTATAATATCGGTTTGTTTAACATATATCTCCACTATTTTTACATTTGAATTCGAATTTTAGTAAGGAAATATGAATCAAAATAAGTCTTTTGCGTTAAAATTTGCAGTTAAAGTGAACTAAATTTTGCTCAAACCTCAGTCAAATTTCACTTCTTATTTATTAATGAATTTGTAGTTTGAAAAAATTAATTTTCTTAATTGAGTTTCTGCCAATGAAAAATAATTAATTAACAAAAAATAGATTGAATTTATAAATTTCGGTCCCCATTTGGGATAGGTTTTTATTTGTTATTAATTGATTTGATTTAGACCAAAATTATAACTCATTCACCCTTTTCCAATTTTTCTAACGTTAAAGACATTGATAAATCTTGGAAGTTGAATTAAAAACTTTTAATGGTAAATTATTTTTGATAATTAGAACCTTAAAAAATAATACAGAGGAATCCAGAAAGAGAACATC
>JAUESH010000020.1:9416262-9431967 GCA_032275165.1 Synergus magnus | reverse complement strand
CTTGCAAATAACTTATGTTATTTGTTAGTAGATATATTCTCAATAAACCTTTTTCAGATACAGATTAGAAATTAGAACTCGTAACAAGAGTAAGAATGCAGTGGTTTCAACTTTGTAAATCTTCCACCCAACTTTTTTCGGTATTAAAATAAATAGAACGAATTATTCTTACCCGATTGCACCGTTGGCTAGAATTTGCGTCTGACGATCCAACGTTTCCTGGATCGCCTGTGGCGAATATAGTTTGATAGGAGAATTAAACTGGTTATTCACAAACCTTGGCCCTGGGCCGGACATTGTGCTGGGCTTTTTTGTGTATTAGTCAGTCTCTGAAATTAAATTTCATTGTTATATTCTCTCATCTATTATTGTTAAATATACTAAACGTTTTTTTAAATTTTACAACACAATATTGTTTAAGCATTTTATATAATTTAAGCATGAGGTAGCAGCAACGAGATAATATCAATTAATTGGAAGCCATTCGAATTAATCATGTCTTATTATATTTATAGTTATATATATTACATTTTTTTCAATCAGCTTATTATGCTATTCATGAATATTATGATTATTAAGTGAGAACAGTCTTTTCACTCCATGATGCGTGTGAAATGCTATTTCTTACGAATATTGTGCCAAGAAAATCAGAGCGTGATGTGTCAGGCAAAATATCTTTGAATATGAATAATACTGAAAACTCACATATTATTGAATAATGATAGTAATAGTGTAAAATAATTTTCTCGAAAGTTCAATGATCTTTTGGCTTAATTTTATTATCTGGGATATAACACGATTTTATATAATTATAGACAAATAGAAGTTACAGATTATTTTACTTGATAATCATAAGTGACTCTGAGATAGAATTTCAATTATTTTATAGATTCAGCATCCAAATTCTAATATTAAAACGTTAGTCATCATTCCACACACTTTTCTCAAAGATTTCCTACTTTATAGTACTTCGTAAAAATCTTCTTTCATCTTTTTTTTTACATCAATGTCATCTGGGTCTATTAAAAAACATCCTATTCTATTTTTCACTAAAGACTCGTTAAAAATGACGCAGAAAGTGATCGCTCTGCCAAATTTATAAAGAAATATATATTTTTTTTTCTAATAAGAATTAGTTCGATTAAAGGTACTTTGCCTTTTTAGATATGTTTTTAATTGAAGAGAAGATGAAAAATTTATTTTATTTTTGATTTGATATTTTTTCTTTTAAAGAAGGTCAAAGTGAAAGTTTCCGCCTTCCGGGAAATATGACAATCATATACATATTACAGACTACTAACAGCATTTCTGTGAGCAGTAAAGACTGGTCCAGCATGGTTATTTTTGCTACAAAATTCCTCCGAATATATCTACATCGCACGCAAAATCTTCGACTCACTTTCCCACTCATTCCTGGTTTCAATGGTATGCGTGCGATCTACTAATAGTCGTATTGGGTTACGTGAAATTTGATTTTTAACGAAAGGAATAGTAGATCAAATTTTTTCAATAAGAAAATCGGTTTATTAATCAAAATCTAGAGAAAGCTATTAAAAATGATTGGTATTTGCATAAACTTTATCAAAATACGAAAAAAATCGCTAACATATTGTTTGCTTAATAATTATTTCGATATTTTTCAAAAGTAATGCACGGCTGTTATTCTTACACAATATAAAGTCATAAAAAATCATTACTATTAGATTTATCAATATATTTTTTCTAAAAATAGTAAATATTTTATCTATTGTTAACAATTAGCATTATCGTTAAGAAATATTTCAAAAGCTCATAAAAATAATTTATCCTCTCATACAACAATGTCAGTAGTAAAAAGAAGCGACAAGTAGTAAACGACAAATGGCATTGCAATAAATAACGATGACAAGTGAAACAAAATTGTAAACATTAGCTGAACGACAAAAATAAGCAACGTATATAGTAAAACATAATTTAATGTACTCTAATATTATTTTATCAAACATAGGTAAAAGTTTACTCTAATTAATAATACAATGAACGATTGTGTAAATAAATTCAGTATTTTTTCAAACAATCCAAATTTGTTAAATTCAGATAAATTCTTTATTATTGACTCGAAGAATATAATTCTGAGTAAAAACATTGTCTTGTGTGCAAGGGGAAAATAAGAAAGCATGAGCGTTTAGCAACAAGTGAGAAAAAAGAAGATGAAGAAGAAAACCCAAAGTTGACAGGTACAAGCGACAGTAATTGAGCGTCGCGACGCCAAGACTTAAGTGAGATGAGACTGCCCCTTTTCCTTCCCTGAGTCCAACAGAGAGGGTAGCGATGCACCTCCTTGCAATCCTTTTTTGTCGCAACGAGTGACGCAAAATTCGTCCGATAACTTACCTTAAAGCTAAACGTGGAAGCTCACGTTCTCCGGAAGGTGGAACACACTGAACTCAAAAGCAAAAGCTCGAACGATCATACGACCACCTTCCTCCTCCACAAAATCTCATATTGCTCTTTCTTCTCTCTCACAACTCCCCCCTTTTCATCTCTTTCCCCTCTTTTCCCCCTGTTAATCTTCACGGACTAAGTTATTTTAGACCCCCCTGTGAGCCACTATCTCACACTCGTTAATTCCTGGCAAAAGCAAAGATTCTCAGTCTTTTTCCAAGTTCTTGAAAAAATTCTTTACTGCAGGCGTAAGCACTGAAAGTACGTAAAAGTAAAGAGTGAGAGTGAGAGTCAGGGAATTTAAAAAAGTCTCTAGAATTTTATTATTATAATAATCGAATAAGAATTGATTTATTTATGTTTATGGATTTAATATACAACTCTTCTCTCTAAAATTGAATCAGTGGAAGTTCACTGATTTTCACTGAATCTCTTTTTAAGATTTCATTCAGTTAAAAGTCACTGAAATTTTCAGTAATCGTCACTAAACTACTGAAAATTGAGGTGAAATCAGGTGTACACTTGCACTGAAATCTCCTGAATTCTCTTGAAATATCTGAAGTTACTTGAAGTCACGTGAATTCTCTTGATGTCATTTGAAATTTCTTGAATTCTTCTGAAGTCACTTGAAATTTCTTTAAATCATTGAATTCTCCTGAAATTTCTGAAGTCACTTGAAGTCACTTGAATTCACTTGAAGTTACGTGAATTCATTTGAATTTTCTTAAAATCACCTGAAGTCAATGAAATCTTCTGAAGTCATTTGAATTCATATGAAGTCACATGAAATCACATGAATTCATTTGAAGTCACATGAATTCCTTTGAATTTTCTTGAAATCTCCTGAAGTCAATGAAATCATCTGAAATCATTGAAATATGTTGAAGTCAGAAGTATAGGTGTACACCCGCTTGGTCGAGTTGTCAACCCCTCGTTACTTGAATTCTTTTGAATCAACTGAATTCATACGAAGTTACGTGAAATCACATGAATTCACTTGAAGTCATGTGAATTCATTTGAATTTTCTTGAAATCTCCTGAAGTCAGTGAAATCTTCAGAAGTCATCGAAATATCTTGAAGTCAGAAATAGGTGTACACCCGCTTGGTCGAGTTGTCAACCCCTCGAAACATTTAAATAAAAAAAAATTTAATACAATTTATATAACAAATTCTCGTTGTTTTAGAAAATGTCTTTATAACTTTAATTTCAGATTACATATTCAATTAATACAGGGAATTCACATAAATCTCATAAACAAATATTTTCAAAATTATTATTTTTGCCATGTCAGAGTTCATTTGCGCTCGAGCCGAAAAATTCTATGTGCCTTTATTGCATCCGGAGCCTCAATTTCAGTGACTTTTCACTGATTTCCAGTAGAATTTTCATTGATTAAAATCGTGAGAAAAGAGTCACTGAGAATGAGTGGAATTTGACTGGGAATCAGTGAAATTTCACTGATTTTTCACTGATTCAAGATTAGAGAGTTTTCTGCCCAAATGTGAAAACTTTTCGATTTAAAAAGGATTCCACTTTAATCTGTCAAAAAATAATTTCAAATTTGGCTTTCTTTCGAATAATTGTAGAGGCTTTTGTACAGAGTATAAAAAGCTTTCAGCTTTTTTGCGAAAATTACGAAACTGTAAAGTTAATGAAGATAAGCTTCTGAATTGTATAAGCTTAAGATGATTCGTACAACGCTCTCTATTTGTTGTTTTACCAAACATAACGTATGCATAATACAAGCACTTTAAGAGCCTATAAATCTCATCCGTGTCTGTGTGAGTTCTTGAGAGTAAAAATAAATCCAAACACCTATAACTGAACCGGTTTAGACGTTAGGTGGCGGAGATTGTTCTATTATCAGAATTCCCAGTTATTTCAGTATCTTGTTCGAATTTCGATATTCCTACTTCTTTTAGAAATTTCGACAGTATAACGGGGCGTCGAAAAACAAAATACGTCACTGATATTATTTACTAACGTCACTTTTATCACCTTGCTGACATTCGTTTCAGTCACCCACACACGTTATGAACATCAGGAATGAAATGTGGCCCACCGGATTTAGCGTCAATTTTTCATTTCTAATTAAAAAAGTATTTAATTTTCTCACTTTAATGTCTTTTCCTGCCAAGAGTATAGTAAAAAAACGTGTATTAGAATATATATGGGGCATTCCATGCCAAATCGACCACTTCTGACCCCGACCTCTTTCGATTTGGTTGAAACATTTTTATCTTTTTCTACCCTATCGAAAACATTTTTCAGAATTTTCTTCAAATTTTTTTACCTAACCCAAAACAAGTTATGGGTTTTTCAAAAAAATGGCTTCTTTTCAAATGGCCGTAACTTTTTCAAAAATTGACTTATCGAGACGTGTTTTTTTTTTAATTTTTGTTTTTAAATGCACTTTTCAGAAAAAAAAATTATAAAAATAATACAGATACATCTTCAACGTTTTTTTTTTTAAATTTTCGGAAAAAACGGGAATTTCAAGATGATTGTCATTTTTGAATTTTTTTTCTTTTTTTTTTTTATAAAAAATTTTGACATTTTCCGCAAATTCTCTGAAATTTTCAGAGTGGGATTTTTTCGTTTACTATTTTTCTTTTTCAATTGAAAAAAAAAAAACTTTTTAACAGCTTATTTTTCATGACATTACTCTGAAAATTTTTTAGAATGTACAGAGAACCTTAAAATTTGGAAAACAATAATAATAATGATAATTAAAAGTGGGTCATCGGAAAAATTTCAATTTTTTTCGGAAAAGTCAGATAAAATATAGAAGATAGCCTTGAATAATTTTTTTGTAGTTTTTTTCGAAAACTACATTTAAAAACAAAAAAAAAATGAAAAAAAGTTATGATTTGGCTTATTTCTGCCTAAACCATAAACTTTTAAAAATTTTTAAACAGTTAATTTGGGATGAAATTCGTTTGAATTTTTAAAATAAATTATTTAAACATGTAAAGAAATAAAGTTATATTGTATTTATATCTACTGTGCAAAAAATTATTTAATAAACTATTTTTTTTTGGGTATGTAAACAAAAAAAAAAGCGACGTATTTTTTTTCGAAAAAAATTGAAATTTTTCCAATGACTACTACTTTTAATTATTATTATTATTATTTTTTTTTTTTCAAATTTTAATGTTCTCTGTACATTCTAAAAAATTGAATTCGTCGGTGACTATATGCCAAAAAGCTCCAAACATGAAGAGGGGAGTTTCTATCAGAAGCCATTTATTTTCAAATGAATGGCTTTTGATAGCACTATCCGCGTCACTGTGCTGATTTTTCTCAGATGTTTATGTTATGTCATTTGTGCAATCTAATTAACGATTGGTAAAGAAAATTCTGAAATATATAAAACTAAAAATGGGGCGGAAAAGCATTTAACTCTATTAACATTATTATTTAAGAAATTTTTTATTGAGATCTAAAGTCATTAAAATCATTTTGTAAATAAATAAATTCATAGATAGTCTCTTGCTGTCAATTGTCTTTCATGGGAGAGCTTTCATGCGAGTATGAACGCATTTATTATTTATAAACGTAAGTACCAGGTAGATTCTACCTGTTGAACTTAATATAGACTGACGTTTATTGGAACGATTGTGCCTATTTAAACTCTATAAACTCTATAAAAATGCTTATTAAAAATTTAATAATCATTTTTTTTTCTTTAATTATAAATGATTCCATTATAAGATCTTTAAACAGTCTTGAAACGGTTAAATTTTGAAAATATTAAGGTGCAATTTGAAAAAATCTATTTGAAAAAGTTCAATTTTTAACTTTTTAAATTCAAAATTAAAGGCTGAATGTATAAAATTTGTTCCTTCTTAAAGGTATGCAATTTAGAATTACGAGACAAGTATGAAGACATTTTTTTTCTAACATTTAATCAATAGTCAGTAAAAGGAAAAATCTAAATACAAGTCAGAGTTGGATTTTAACTCATTCGGTCATATTCCAAAGAAAATTGAAATATGCACCAGCAGATTTGATCACCTAAAATAAAGAAAATATAATTTATATAATATATAATATTTGAGTAATTTTAAAAAATAGCTCTGGTACTTACGGTGCAGAAAGTAGTCAAAGATAATACGATCATTTTTCCAGCAGTAATTTGTACAGGAAATTGAGATATTCTGATAATGAAGGTTAAATCAAGACTCACTTTCTTGGGTAACAAATACCATTCAATCATATAAGCAGATTCTCCAAATTTTGAAGCCTGGCGTAGATAAATTGCACTTGAACTTATTACTTAATAACTCTAATTTCATAAATTAATCTAATTAATTAATTAATCGAATGCTTGCCTTCGTGGTGAGTAGTTCCCCGACAAAACAATAAATCGATATGTTAAAGAGAAAAGACATCAATAATATAAAGCATGTTACTGAACTAAAGACCATATCAACATGTTTCCAGGACTAAATTAAATTACGACATTTGATTAAAGAGTTTGCGAATGAGACTTAACTAATTCAATAATTAATTTAATTTATACCATGATAGCATAATAACCCAGTAAACATAAATTTAAAGTATTGCCTACAACTTCGATGAAACATACTTCACTAAGCAAGTCCTCCATATGAGAAATTAAACTAAAAATAAACAAATTTATGCACAAAATAATCAAATATTGATGTTCAATTCAAACAACATATATTTTTTTTAAACTTCACATCGAAATCCAAAATAAAAATACTTACTTTTGAACAAACTATTTTTCAGTTTACATTTTTACTGTTATGAGTAACAAGTCGAAATTCTTACCTCAACACCCGTAAATGTTGATTGATAATCATTTTAAAATCATTTTCCGAGGTCTTTCTTTTCGGATTTCCTCTGATAAGATTATTTAACTGCAGTGTAATGACATCAAACTGTCCACAAGCATGCATAGAAAAAACTGCTGTTAAACCAAAAGAAGTGACGGCTGTAGCATATTGAATAAATGCGTTATAAAGATGTGCGACAAAAACAATTTGATAAATTGGACTAAATGCATTGGTGAAAAATTTTCCGAAGACCGGGGCCAGGTATACCCGCTGGGTAACATTTCCTTCAGTAATTGAGCCATGCAAAAGTGGTTTAATCATATCAATATTATACCAAAATCCCCCTGCATACATAAATGATGCACAGATAAGTGTCAAATAATGTCCAATTCTTGCATTTTCCGTCATCAGTTTAAGCTGATTTTCATTTTTGATGTTGTTCCAGTCAGCTTTCATTAAATGGAGACACTTTATTATTTTATTAGAGTTGCACATAAGAAAAATGTATTTTGTTAATGTCATCACTAAAAAACTGGTTGGTCCCACCATGAACAATCTTTGATTCCAGTTTTCCAAAACAAAAGTACTAACAAGTAAACTGGAAATGAGAACAAATGAGAGCAAAAAACTGCAAAGGACATTTAGAAAAGATTTTATGATTTTTTGAACCAGGGAAATATTGATATTTATTGGCCAGAGCCCTATCAGCTTTGCGTTTATTTGACATACTTCTAATGCAAATTTTGGTATATTCGAGAGATATAGATTTTTGTCTAAATCCATTCTCCTCGCGAAAGGCAGTCACATTTATTACTGAATATTTTTCCATAGTCTTACGATGCTTGCACTTGGCAATAAATGCGCTTGCGTATTTCCTCATAATTTAAGTGAGAGCTCAGGTTATAGAATCTTTTCCTATATACCTTTATGGAGTTGCAAATTTATATAGTTCTAAATTCGGCTATAATAAATGCGAATTTGAATACAAAAATATTTCTTTGAGTTAAATCTATATTAAATTGTTATCAGCTTGGTTCTCAACGTGATAGTTTTTCGAAATATAGTTTTACAGTTATTGGACTTGATATTAGTTTCAGCAAGTGAAATAAATTAGCAGAAATTAAAAAGGATTCTACTTCTACAGTGTGTATAATTATTTATACATATTAGGTAGTATCACACAATAATTCTTAGCGTCACAATTAAATTTTCTATGTCAGTATTATAAATCCGTATTCCACGCTCTTCACGCTCAATAGTTTCTGATTCATTCTATATACCTGAAAACTTCCTTAAGGTATCGATTTATTTCAATCATCATGAAGTTTATTCTTCTCTCACTAGAGCAATTTTTTCGAATGTTTTCTTTTCATCAGAAAACTATAAAGCTTATACCTTACACATATTTAGACTGAAATTTAAAGTTTTTACATATACTTTATTGTCGGAAGTCATCATGTTGTTCAAAAAGATAAGATTAGCGAAAAATTAAAGAAAACGTGTATAGGAGAGATTTACTACTTTTTAATTTACTAATTTAGCTACTTAACTAAATTTACTTCTACCTAAAATCGCATTCCATTTTATAGTTGTTTCTTTCAACAAAATTATTTTTCTAAATCAATCGTTCTCAGCAGATTGTAGATTTCATGTGGAATTTCTCCTTCCAAATCGCAATTGAAAATTCGTTGACCTTTATTGAGTCATTTTCCAGAGATAATTGAAATATACACCAGCTGATCTTATTATCTTAAACCGAGAATTTTATTAATTTTAAAAAGCATTAAGCTGCCGAGGGGTCAGAAAGAAAATTTCTTTCTGTTCCCTTGGCGGTATAACAAACTAATTTTTATTTTAATCAATATGGAATCATTGATGACTTACGGTGTTGAATGTGTTCATTGAGAGTACAAAAAATTTGCCCGCTGTAATTTGGGATGGAAATTGCGAGACTCTTATCAAATGGATAAAATTTAGATTCACAGTTTTGGGTAACGTATACCATTCAATCGCGTATGCAGACTCGCCAACATTTATGGACTGTTAAATAAATATGTAATTTAATTTTCAAACACTTTAATACAAAAAAGTAATTATATTCACCTTTGTCGTGACCATCTCTCCAATAAAACAGTAAATGAAAATATTAAAAGTATAGGATATTAAAAACAGACAGATTGGTATTATAAGTTTAAAGTCAATATTTTCCGAAACCTGTAAAAAAATTCATTTTCAAAATAGCAAAAAAGTAATTTATTGATATTACAAGTATTAAAAATATTATTAAACATTTGCTCACCATAATAATGAAATAGCCTAAGAGACATATCTCAAAAATACAGGTAATTACTTCAAAAAAACATATTTCACTAATAAAAGTCTTTAAATGATATACGTATCTGTTAAAGAAAAATATAAAATAAATATTTCGCAAAATAATGTCACTAATTTATAATATATTACACATATGAAATATATGAGAAACCCTTACTTGAGCGTACGTAGATGATGTTTAAAGATAAGATTTAATTTTGCATTCATTTTTTTCTGCTCTTTTTGTATATCAGTTAAAAAAGTATTTAATTCAAAAACTATCAACTCGAATTGTCCACAAGCGTGAATGGCAAACAATGAAAACATGTTGAAAGATGTCGCGTTTGTAGTAAAACAAATAAGTTGTATTATAAGTTGTACTGTGTAAAGAATTTCAAAAGCTGGACTGTAGGTAGCATAATCTCCATAAGTTGGAGCTGGAAATAATCTTATGGTTTCGTTCATTTTTGTAACAACAGTTATCCCGTCCGTAATAGGTTTTATCACAAAAAATAAAATTGCACCGCCATATGCGAACGACGCGCTTGCGACTATCAAATAATATTCTATTTTCGCATATTTCATCATGATTTCTCGCTTTTCCAGGTTTCCGGAATTTTCCATCCAATCTTCCTCAACATATTTTATGCACGTTTCTAAATTCTTTTCACGAATGCAAAGCATAGTAAACTTTAATCCTCCGCCCAATCCGAAATTTACAAAACCTATGGCGAACATTAATTCTTCAAATTCCATTTGCACCAAAGTGGTTTGCAGTACATAGTTAACGAAACCAAACGTTGTTAAAAAAATAAATATTAAGTTAGCGATGAACTTGATACTTTTGTGTATAGGAGACTGAGAGCTGACCGGCCACACAAAAATTGTTTTTGCTATTATTCTACATAACTTGAAAACGTATTCAATATCTTCTTCTACGCTGAAAGTCGTTTTTGGAAATGTAGTTGGGGATTCACTTGAATTTTTATTTTGCATTGTGCTCTTCTTAGCAAATTTATAATCAAACGCTAAAATAATTTTTAAAACAGAAACTATTGAATTTGTAATATTTCGAAAATTTCTTTTAAAAAATATTTAAAATATTTAGAAAAGAAATAATTCTTTAGTGTAGTATTTCTTAAATTTCCAACGCTTTTGGGCTCAAAACATCACGCAGGATGTCACGCCTTCCCCCTTAGTCTGAAGATTTTTTTAACTCATATTCGTTAATTTTTTTTTGTCTTATAAAATATTGACATAATTTACGAAAAAGAGAAGGATGAATTATATATTTTTTGCTAGACCAGATCACTCAATAGTTTACAGGAAACAGTTTTGGTCAATGCGACAATAACTTTATATATAAACTTAAAAAACTTTGTAAACTTCAGAAACTTTTTTAATTAATCCGTAACGATTTATTGTTTTGACTGTAACTGTAACTTTTCCAACAATTATAGTGATTCAAGGAGAGAAACTTTACTTGACAGCAAAAAATTATAGATATTGGACATATGCCACCCATTAAATTAATCCAAAAATCTAGAGAGAAAGTTGTAACTATTAAAATGCAAGAGTAAAATGTAAATTATAGAGTCCGCGTATAAATTTGCTCAATTATTTGCTGTTAACATAAATTAATATATACAAAAAATTCTTAAACTATCGATTTACCTATTAGTTCTACGAAATGTTTTCAACACAAAAGCCTTGAAGATTTTCGATATTTTAACTTTTAAGAAAATGCAGATTTAAAAAGAATTAAACTCTTATCTTAAAATTTTTCAACTTACGTTAATTACTTTTTTTTCTACACTAACGTCAAATAGTATTTGTAATTCGGGCCGAGATTTTTCCTGATCCTTATTTTTCATTCCATGATGTTTGCTCCTCGAAGCAGTATTTAGTACTGGAGGGTGCTTTTTACTCTTCTATCTACTGATAATTCACAGCATGCGCTTGCGTAAATACAAATAAAGTTTGAACCACTTTTGCTTATAGAAAAATCGAAGTTGTGTAAAAAGGAAATACAGATAAACTCTATACTTTCTAATCAAACTTCAACTTTGTCAGACTCTCAGTCTACTGTTTTCTATCTTTTCCGTGAAGAGATTAATCACTTTCTTGAATAAAAGTTGCAAGTATCTACTTTTCTCTAAAACTAAGTTTTCATTTATTTAAATACTAAGGAAGTGCTATAGAAAAATTTCGAGATTAGAGACAAATTACTTTTGTGAAGAACTACAAAATTGTATTTTTTTTTTATTTTTTTTTTTGGACTAATTACTGTGCACTAAATATTGCCATTCAGTCTTTAGTACAATTTAAGCCATGACGAAGAAACCTATGATATGAATTTTTCCTAAACTGCGTTGCAATTTAGGGACAATTTTACAAAAAACATATGTGACGTGCGCCGAAGAAAGGGGGCTTACTCTGAAAAAATCAATATCGAGGTTTTTACACCATTTTAAAAAGAGTAACTCAAAAACTATCGAAAGGGGTAAAAACCTTGATATCGATTTTTTCAGAGTAAGCTTCCTTTCTTCGGTGCACGTCACATATGATACTCTAATACAATTTGTCTTAAAGTTTCATATATTTTTTCTTAAATTTAATTTAGGAAAAATTGATATAAATTTTTCCGTGCAAAAATAATAATAATAATAATAATATTCTATAACTTATTAAAACATATTATGCTGCATTTGACTATTTGAGTAGAATTATTTTTTAAACCAATATAACATGATATTGAAATTTATTCCAGCATTTTCCAAATAAAATTGCAGTACACAGCAGCAGATTTGACTACCTGTAACGTATTATAAATTATGAATTATTGACAACTGTTAATGAAGGTAATAAAATTAACAGACGCAATAAAAAAACATTTTGAACTTACAGAACCGAATGTGTACATTGATAATATAAAAAATTTGCCAGCAGTGAGCTGGCATGGAAAATGTGAGATTCTAATCAGATGAATGAGATTCAAACTCGTACTTTTCGGAATATCGTACCATTTTATCATGTACGCACATTGTCCAAACTCTGTAGCCTGTTAATAATTAACAAATGTATACAAGAAGATATTATATTTAAAAAATTACCTTTGTCGTCAGAAGTTCACCAATATATGAGTAAATATAGATGCTGAAAATAACGGAAATGATAAACATGACGAATGGTATAAGCGAATTCATGTCATGTTCTTTCCAGGCCTATAAAATAGAAAACAATTAAAATATTCGACAATTTATATATTGAAAACTGAAATAAGTTTTATACTTCGAGGCTTAACATGTAATAAAAAATAAAGAAAAAAGTGAAATATTTACGCACGATCATAATATAATAACTCAATAGACACATGTCAAGGGTGCAACCAATTAGTTCAACAAAGCATATTGAACTAACACAGTTTTTCAAGTCTGCAACGAATCTGAAAATAAACAATAATTATCTCATTTACGTAAATTTTTTATTATATGTAATTTGCATAATTTCCCTTACAAAATAACGTATTCTTACTTGAGGATGCGTAAATGATGTTTGAAGATAAGAATTAATTTATCATTCAGCTGGCTTTTCTCTGTATCAGCTATAAGTTTATTTAATTCAGAAATGATCAACTCAAATTGTCCGCAAGCATGAATAGAAAATGTTGAAGTCAAGCTGAAAGCTACAATATTTGTAGAAAAACACACAAATTGTATTAAAAGCTTTAGAGCGAACATAAATTCATAAAACGGACTAATTGTAGCATAGACACCATAAGTTGGAGTCGAGAACGGTTTTATAGTCTTATTTCTTTCCGTAACAACAGATTCACTCAAGACAGGCCACACCATATTATACCAAAGCCCACCGCCATAGAGAACAATTGCCATCACGATCGACAAGTAATGTCCGAATTGTACGTTCTTTAACATCAAATCTCGTTGTTTCTCTGTTTGAAAATTCTGATAATCTTCTTTAACGTATTTTATGCACTTTTTGATTTTTTTTCCGCCACTCAAAAGAAATATATATCTCAGAAAACACACTATTGTGAAAACTGTATAACCTGCGGTACTCAATCTTTGTTGAAATGTCTTTAGCTCAAACATATTGTGAAGAAAGCAGTTAGATAACTCAAATATTATGAGTAAAAGACAAAAAATGTTTCCGAAAACTTTAATAATTTCATAAATAGCAGAATGCTGAGGATTGATTGGCCACAAAAAAATCCATCCTGCTAGTGTACTACATATCTTGAAAACGTACTCAATATCTTTTTCGTTAGTGGAAATCGTTTTTGTACATGAATCTTTTTCCATGGATACTGCTTGTGCCTTCTCTGGCCACATTATAGAATTTACACAACTGTTATGTTAAAAAATTTCAATAAGAAAATTGAGAAACAGTTAACCACTAATAAATATAAAAATTAAGATCCAGAATTAACTTCCGGGACGACTCAAAATTCCCGAGAAATAAAATTCCCGAAACTGTAAAATTTCCAAATAAATAATTACCACAAAATAAAATTCCCGGCATTATAAAATTGCCGACAATATAAAATTCCCGACACTTTAAAATTCCAAACACAGAAAATTCCCGACAATTTATAAAATTTCCCGTCACTGGGAAATTCCCGACACTGTAAAAAAAATGTTAATTCTGTATTTTAAAAATATTTTTCAAACATTTTTAGAGATCTTTTCGAGAATTTTCTAGTGTCGGGAATTTTACAGTATCGGGAATTTTATATTGTCGGCAATTTTATAATGCCAGGAATTTTATTTTTCGGTAATTATTTATTCGGGAATTTTACAGTGTCGGGAATTTTATTTTTCGAGAATTTTTTGTCTTCCCTAACTTCCTTTGATGAATATATTTTATTTATTTTATTTATTTTATTTGTCTTTATATTTATTATTTATTTATTTATATTTCATTATTGATAGTTGTACTGTACTTTTTTTTTGTAATTCTTTCTGATATCTCTGTGATTAACTGTGATGTTTGCTTCTGGAAGGAAAGTTCAGTACTGAAGAGAATGCACTTTATTCTTCTAGACTTCTGAACGCGCTTGCGTGTTTAAAATATTAAAGCTAAAAGAAGTTTCACTGGAAGCTTTTTCTTATAGATCAATCGAGCATTTACGTTGAAGAAATAATTTTGGAATTCAATCAGTAAAAATTTTACTCTTCAGATTTAAATCAGTGTCACACTTCTCACTAATTCAAATTTCTACAGTTTACATAATTAGTATTGTATATAGTTTTCATAGAAAGAAGATTAAATTCATGAGTGCACGAATGTTGATCACTTCCACTAACTTTGTATTTACTGCAACAGTTTGTTTTTTGCATCTTCAAACTTTTATGTAACATACTTTCTTCATCTTCATCAACAGTCATTGTTTTCATATGTGTATGTTCTGTGTATACCTCAGGAATTCTTTCAAGTATCGATGCATTTATAAAATATAGTCATGTGAGCAATAAGTAGTATACTTCAGGTTTCTCAAACACAAATATGTACTTGAAAAGATTTCTAAAATATTTATTTATGCATTTTGTGTATTTCTAATTTAGAGTGAATATATATATAGTATTCCAGTATTTTAAAATATAAAATAGAGTCAATATATGTTTCAGAAAAACGTTCTTTATATAGTTTAGAAAAATGGTTTTAAACTTCTTGGTTGCGGATTAGGTGGAAGAAAATATAATATAATATAATCGAAAAAATTAAATAAACAAACAAAGCAACACAAGTTGTATGAAAACTTATTTTCTAAAAATCACCACGAGAAAGAAAAACTCATTGCGCCATTCTCCATAAAACATTAAAATATGCCGCAGATGATCGAATTACCTGAATTTAAAATTTAAAAAATATAGAATTATTCACCCTAATATAAAAGAATAGATTATCAACAGTTTTTTACTCACCGTGCTAAAAGTGTTCATGTTCAGCACAATTATTTTTCCCGCAGTTATTTTTGCAGGATAATGTGATATACTGATCACAAAAATCATATCGAGGCTTATCCTTTTTGGCAATGCGTACCAATTGGTCATGTAGGCACATTCTCCAACTTTAGCAGCCTGATAGATCAAAAAATTTTGTTTTTTATAAGCATATGGAAGAACTGACTTTAGCCATATATA
>JAUESH010000020.1:9394846-9416162 GCA_032275165.1 Synergus magnus | reverse complement strand
GAGAATTACTAATTCGTATTTAAAAAAGTATTAATTAAATAACATATTTCATTAGTAATTTCTTCCTTCTAACTCATTGTCAGATTGAGATAGTACTGACAGCGGTATTTGTACTTTCTTCGTAATTATTGCGCACTCTTCTCCTCTTCCACATCAAAATATTGTAGCGTTGTGCTTAATTAATTATTATAACCATACTTCGTGAGACATCCGTTAGGGAGTTCATACGCTAAACGCGTTCAACGAGACTTTTGGGAGTTCAACTCCAGTTTCCAATTCCGTGACAGGTCAAGAAAAATCTGGTCACTCTCGATTCTCAACTCAATAGGTGAACTGTTCATAAAGTGCTAAATTATTAAAGATGATGACGTGCCTTTAATAATTAATAAGAAAAAATTAATTAGTTATAAAATCTAAAGTTTCTGTGAAAAAAGTTATTTATCATTTGTATTCTGTAATGATTTTTCAAATTGAAGATTTTAAACTTTCTTCCCAGCAAATTCGTTTACTGGTAAACTTGCAAGATTTTGATACTTTGGAAATTATTTGCTTCTAATGAATATAAATTTCCACTTTCCTTTGGATAAGTTCGCTTTGTAACGTACGATCTTCGCACGTTTTAATTATTTTTTAAATAATGAACCTGTGGGAAAAACATTGACTCGATAATGTAAAACCGAAGATATCAAAAACGTGCCGAGTCAACAATGTGTGAGTTTTACATCCGGAATTAAATTTTTTAAAAATATTTTTAATGTATGAAAAATGCAAACATAGATGCTAAGGATAGCATAAGAATATGAGTGCGAGAGAAAGAGAGACTTAGAGAAAAGCGCACGAGGCAGTCCACGTGCGTTGCATTGTCCGCCGCCCGTTCGTCAAAAAAATGTACTCAGCATGTCTTCGTTTTCACTTCTTCCAACATTACTTTGGAGAGACGTGGGAACGGTGAAACGCGTATGTCATCATTTTTCTTTTCTCACGCCTGTCCTAGTGGCGGAGTAACAAAACTTTAAGAAACGTAATGTTGGCGGAAAGGAAGGTGACAGAGAGGCGGCGTGCAGATGCCGCGCGGCCGAAAAAGTAGTTCTTCCCCCATTCAATAAAATTATGCACCGCGAATTGCACGGTGCCAAATCTTGATTAATTGTCGCAGAGACACATTAGTGCTGCCCAGCAGTTTAATTGTGCAAGAGCACAGTTCGGTTCGCGGTCTTTGCTTTCGGACTCGTTTGTCCGCGTATCGATTCTGTAGTGAATCAAAAACTAATTAAAACAAATCGAACCTCAAGAGTATTCGTTCACTCGTAAAATATCCAAACATTACTATTTAAAGAGCTTTCACGTCTTCGGAATTCACCGGGTTTTGAACAGTGAAAGCCAGGAAGCAGGTAAAACGGGGTCGTCCAGGTTAACCTAGGATTAGGCAATTAGATGCTAGGCATTATCTTTCTCACTCTTTCTCCAAGAACAGGGTGAGTAGTGTGTAATTAATTTTAAGAACGTTTTATTTCAATGCGCGCACGCATTCAATTTATCTTTTTGTAAAGCTCACTAAAGAGCGATGGTCCTTTTCTTATTTTGATTTTTAATAAATATAAGTAGAACATTTCAACTAAAATTCTTTCTTAATTTCAAAAACCTATTTCAAATAATTAAGAACAACGCACAATCGACCTCACTGAAATAATAGGGAGGAGGACAGGCTCATATCTCGTCCTTTCTGAAGGGCATAAATTTCGCTACTTGGTACTGGGGGAGGCAATGAGAATTATCTATATTTTCAATTGACTCGTTCGTAACAAATAGCTGGTGGCAGCGGTGGGATTTTCCTCACTACTGTGTGTTCGTTTCGACTCAAATCATTGTTTTTCTAAATTAAACTGTAATTCGTGCCTCAAGCGGCAGATCGACAGTTTCCTTTTGCTCATTCCTTCGTGCCTCAATCGGCAAATTGAGTCAAAATCCGAAAAGCGTTGTGCATTTGTTTCGCGAAGGTGAATATTCTAGTGATAAAAGTGAATAGCCTTCTCATCAAATAGTGAAACTGATATGTTCGCTCAGTAATAATCCTGAAATTATTGTTGTTGCTACTGTGGCAGGAATTCAAATTTCTATGCCAATAGAAACAAAGAATAAAAAGCGCAAATGTCGTGCAGGCAGGCAAGTTCGTGAAAGGATTCAACGTGCTATAGCTCGTAGGGCTGAGCAGTATGTTGTTCATGCCTCGCCAACTGACACGAGCTCAGATTTAAAGTTGTTTGAATCGGCGCCTGAGTCTAAAAAACCTGAATGCTTCTATGAGCTCCTGGAATCTTTGGAAATTCTCGTTAACGAATAATTTTTCATCTGAACCGCCGAAACTCATTTTACACGGTTTGATTGAATTGAAACTTGAGCCTATATCGGCTAACGGGTCAATTTAATCACGTACCTCTGTGTTACTTGGCCTTTTTTGGCAGAATAACATTAGAAGTGTAAAATTTGTCCAAAGGTTTATTGGGATTTGTTTCCTTTTGCAAAAAGAATTTAAAAAAAAAAACATTTTTTCTAATGAATCTCCTTTTAGCCCCCAAGCTTGGATCAAATAGAAACAGGCCTCGTGCAGGTAGGCAAGTTCGTGAAAGAATTGAAAGAGCGATAGCACGGGCAGCATCTAACGCTCTCGCTAGGCAGACAGAGCCAGCTCAAACTTGTGCAACTGCGCAACTCTCTTTCCCAGATATAGCAGGCGCAACGAAAGAAATAAACTCTTTTAGAGAATTTTCGGATTTCTTCGAAGTTTTAATCAGAAGGGTAGAAGCAACCATCCGGCTCCAGGGCAGGAAGGAAAACATTTTCGAGAACTATAAAACGGGAAAGTAAGATTTTTTTCTGATGCCCCCGTTTTGTTCGGAATTGGATACTGTGCCCGAGAACAGGGTCCCTACTGGTCTTACAGTCTATTCAGTGTCGCTCCGAGACGGTACGGTGGGACTCAGAATATGCGAAGAAACTGACTTGAATTTTATAGAAGAAGAAACTTTGACTGTAGAATTTACAAGACGCGATCCTATTTATCATTTAGTAGAGGGTCGTAGCTTCAAGAGCATAGGCGCAGTAGACGTAAGATTGTCTGGACATATACGTACTTTTCAGATTATTTCCGTTGAAACTCCACTTAACCACCCGGTAGCGAGCGGAATAGTAGGGTGGGTTACTGCCGAAGGCCTCGGACTACGCTAATAGTCAGAGCATCCCTCTTTAAGAGAAAGCGGTTCTTTTTAACCGCACAAGCGCCTCGCGACAGGTCCCCACGAGCAACCCTAGCAATGCCGCCATGCTCATGCCCCAATCAATCGCTGATAATCTATCATTACAATAGGCAGCAAACCATATACCAATCTTCGACAGCAAAAATATGGCAATCCGAGATTTTATCCAAGATATAGTGAACGCAGCTACGTATGTTACACCCGCATGCGAACCTGCCCTAATAACAGCGGTTCTATGTCGGCTGGTGGGTAATGCTCGAGAGTGCACACGTAATAAGCAATTCCTACATATTACCGATCTTATCGATCAATGACTTGTATGATCAGTTGCATTCACATATCAGTGGCGCACGCGCCGCATTACAAGCGAAGCACAGCAACGAGATCGCGGTGTCCACCATGGTGCCAGTGACTGCTGCGGCCCTTAGGGCCTTTATCAGAAGCCTGCCAGACGATTGCCTTCAAACACGCGAAGCACGCTGAAGAACGCAGGGCCCCTTCGGAAATGTCCGGCCACACTGCATACCATACAGCACGTCAACCAATAATGTATAGCCCCGTCGATTCAAAACAAAGATATTATAAGGATCCTCGAACAGATTTGCACTCGGCGGAAGATGTACGACTATACGATCCGCGCGCACCAAGAACTACTAATTACGGACACGAAGAAAGACGGTACTCTTCAGAGAGGGTCCGTACGCCAAACTCAGGAAAGTCATAATAATACGATCATGTGCGAACCCGCACACTTTCAAGCATATCCTCAACCCGAAGAAGGGGGATATGCTGGCCAAAAACCCTCACAGGGCGAGTATTATTCAAGTGTGCTGGCTCACAACTCGAACAAAACCACATGCAAAATATGCCAGGTAGGAGTACACCCCCACGTGCAGCACCACCTGGCTATAGGTCTCGCAATAATCATTTAAACTCCGAACACACTCGTTGGAACGTCGTCCCGATGAGCCCCGTGGACCAGGAGCGTCGACGTGTGGTGACGTTTCTGGACAACCAAAAATCTACAAACTAGACGGCCACATAAACGAATCACCAGTTGTAAAGATGGATGCGGTAAACTTTTTGGACGGAAGTGCTCGTTTTTTTATCGATACCGGCGCTGATGTTAATGTAATTAGGAGTTCAGCCTTGTCGCCTAATGCTCAGATAGATGCAAAGGGATTGGCGATCATTACAGGTGTGTCGCGCACCCGAGTCTATACTTTAGGAACCACGGAAATAGAAATTTTTGGGAAGAAGATCCCGTTTCAAGTGGTGCGACCTACGTTCCCGATTTCAGTAGAGGGTATTTTGGGCCGCCCTTATCTGCGGTTAGAGTGTTCAAACGTATCCTTCTTCTATAATACGCTAGTCACACAGTCTCGGCCAGTGGATTCAATTCCTTTCATTGATATTTTCTGCGACCCTCGAAGAACACGATAAGATAAGCGAGAGACTTTTCGTTAGGCTGCGTGAGTCCAATTTGGCATTACAGCCCGACAAGTGCCAGTTTCTAAGAACTGAGGTAGGGTATCTCGGACACATCATTAGCCGAGAGGGGGTTCGCGCTGACCCCAAGAAACTCGCAGCCATAAAAAATTTCCCTACTCATCGTACGCAACGTGCCGTTCGGGAATTTCTCGGGATTGCAGGATATTATCGACGTTTCATAGCAGATTTTGCTAAGATTTCCGGGCCTTTATTTGACCTCCTTAAGAAAGAAAAACCATTCCTATGGGGAAAGTCGCAGCGAAAGAGTTTTCGGGCTCTAAAAAGAAAATTGTGCAAAGGCCCATCCTACAATACCCCGATTTAAAAAGTAGATTTAAACTGACAACTGATGCCTCGGAGTCAGCTGCGGGAGCAATTTTAACCCAAGCTAGACAGGATGTAGGTGTGCCCATCGCGTATTTTTCACATGCTTTGAAAAGTCCTGAACTTAACTATTCTGAAACGGAGAAAGAATGTCTAGCGGTGATACGTGCCTTTGAGAATTTTCGATCCTTCCTATACGGCCGAAAGTTCATCCTTGCTTGTGATCACGAGCCTCTCCGTTGGGTTAATTCTTCAAAAAAAGCCACCTGGAAGACTCGCCAAGTGGTGGTTCAAGTTGCGAGATTACGATTACATCTACGAGTTCAAGCCTGGGAAACTTAACAGGTGGGTGAAGGGCCTCTCATCCAGCCCTGCTGATTCCCAATCAGGAGAAGAGAGCGAATCAGAGGATAGTTCCTCAAGCAAGATAGAGACCGAAGGAGAGGATTCCGAACTCGAAGAACTGTCGAATCCCGGAACGTCACCCCTTCACATTCGTGCGTTGGGAATTAAACCTTACCCACATCAACACACAAGGTGCTGTCCCGGGAACGTCTACACCAAAAACCCAACAGGCAGAAGTGCTAGAGAAGAGAGGCCGGGGGAGACCTAAGGGCTCAACATCGAAACAGCGCCCGATACCAGCCGCCCAAGGAGTCTCTTCAAGTCTAGATGGAAGTACTATCGGAAAGAGATTGAGGTCCAGAAGAGAACACGAGCGTAAAGATTTTGAGGGGAATAGCAGAGCGGTAAAGGACATAGACACAGATTCTACTAGAGACGAAGACTCTACGGAAACAGAAGAAGTCTTGTCCAAAAAAGAAACAAGGATCCCCATCGGGAGACGACGCTACAGTATGTTACCTCCTCTTAACATACCTTCAGCCACCCATAAGTATAAGATCCCACCGAAAAGTGTTCCCCCGGAGGCACCTTATGTTCCACAATTGGGCGCAGAGGGCGAAGTCTACTCAGCGGAAGTGGGTTGGCAAGATTTGGATTCCATAATGGTAGAAGTAAGTCCTCCGGTAGATACCTCGGAAAGAAACAGTTCTAAAGAACAGGAAGGAATCGAAGAAATGGCACGTGGGCCATCAGCGTCCGAAATAAGAGAATCCATTTCACGAATCGATCAATCCCTAGAAGATCATCGATCATATTTCTGCGACGACCAAATGTTCGAGGAGCCAGAAAAGTTTCCCTTGCATGAAAGGCAGCCAGAATCAAAATCGGAAGACATCAGTTCGGAATCAAGAATCGACCGCGTCCTGAAAGAAATTCAAGAAATTTCAAAACTTATAGATACATTACCATCATCCGGAAGCAGCCAAGACACTTCAAGTGATTCGGAAGAACCCTTAGACAAAGACGAGCCCAGCCACCACCCAAGATTTAGACCGCGACCCTCGAAAGGAGTGACATTTTCAACCCCTTTAGCGAGGGAGGGTCCAGCGGCTCGTTCTACTCCTTACATTATATAAAAGGACAATGAAACAGATAGTGACGGAGACGCCACAAGTGTAATGAATATAACCAAACCAAAAAGAAACGCAAGGAGACTTGGTCAGCAAATCGAAGAAACATCGCAATTACAAAGACAGTCCCCGGGATTAGGGATAAGTATGCCTTTCGTGCATGACTATCGGGGATCAAAAGGAAACCAAGCACACTCCAGCGACGAAGAAGTTGGCCTAGAAGCACGGAATGCATTCCTTCGGCCTTGTAGGGAATCCCTGGCTTATCTTCGTGATAACTACGTGCATTTCCTTTCAGCTGACTGCGAACCCATGAAGTCGGTAACGAAGTTGCTCCTCGCTATAGGTGCTGTAGATATTGAGGAACTACAGGAAAAGAGGCCCAAAGTAGGACAGGTGTTGGTAACCAGAAGAGGAAAGTTTCATGTATATACGGTTGTCCTGAAACACAGACATAACGATAACCTCACTTCGGACGAGCTTAAGGAAGCTCTGAAGAATATGCTCGTCGTCCTGGAAGCGAATAAGGTAAAACAGTTTCGAATAGCGCGCCACGGGGACTTGTACGACAGTCTGCCGCGGAACGTCTTAACAGACAGCTTAGTCAATGCGTTCAAAAACAAGTGAATCAGAGTCATAGTTTGTTACGGGAAGGTCGAAGTTCCTCCAGTGGAACTCAGACCGCAAATAATCGCCGAGTAATATGAAAGCGAAAAAATATCCATAGATACGATTGGCAAGTTGCCTGTCACCCCGGACGGCAACTGCCATGTGCTTACGATACAAGATCATCTGAGCAAGTATTGTGTCTATGTAGCAATACCTGATATAAGCGCAATAACCATCGCGCATGCATTGGCAATGCATTTCTTTTCCGTGTACGGCGCGCCAAAGTGTATTTTGACAGATCGGGGAAAAGCATTCTCGAGTACATTGTTCCGGAAGTGAGCGAAGGTTTTTAATGTGGCACGTGTAACCACTTCAGGATATCGTCCGCAAACGAACGGGGCCTTGGAAAGGAGCCACGCGGTCCTTGCGGAATATATTAAACATTATGAGAGTGCGTACGACGATTGGGATAGAATGCTTCCGTACGCAATGTTCGCGTACAATATATCGGTACATGAAGCAACGAATTTCACCCCGTATGAGTTCGTTTTTGGCCGAGTGGCAAGAACCCCATCTTCTTTCCTCATGGAAGAAAAGCTAGAGACCCTCAGGAAGAACTCGAAACACTCTATGATCTGTTTCTACAGGGGCGACCAGGAGCGATGATGTTGGTTATGTCGGTAACTTTTGGATGGTTCTTCCTTTCCACGGAGGCCGTCCAGTCCACAAAGGGCTCAGAGAGCTGTACTAACACTGAGTTTACGAACAACATGGGGTTGTTCTACTAGCTGATGGTTCCACTGCAACGGGTCAGCAGAGTTTGAAGAACAACCGTTTTTCTGGAAACAGACAGCATGCAAACCTTCCTGCCGATTCTTCAACGAAGATTGGAACAGGTCACGAACCATTGTCGACTCGTCTTGGGGGCGGAATGTGGAAAATTCCTAGGATTCTCACAATTCCATCGAAAGTTGACCCTCACGGAAGAACTTCTCGAAGAACTGGAGATATCGGTCAAGGAACTGGAAGAACACAGCCAAGCGCACACCCCATGGGATTGTCTCCTAGTATGCATAGGAAGAAAAGGATGGTTCCTGGTTTGGGTTTATTGGAAAGTTAGCCGGGCCTACACTAGGAGTGCTCACATACGAGGATGGAGAACACTACGAGAAAGTGATGGAGGAACTCAACGAAGCACAAAGAAATGTCTTGCACCTTGTCGGATAACAGACACACGTGGTACGATCAGAACTACAGAAGTTGAACCAGCAAGCAGAACAGCACGAGAACGCCATGAATAATATAAAAACAAGATTGGTAAACGTAGCGACTGGGGTAATTAGGCTGAACGATGGCCTTGTGCAACTAAATTACACTACGATCCTGGAGCATGTGACTATAAAGTTGGACCACGGATTATATAGTTTCCGACAATCTCTAGTACCACTAAGAAGTAAGAATGGTAGATGTCATTGATGCGGCGAGGGAAGGAAGGATGCACCCAGCGCTGATAACAAACAAGCAGTTAACAGCCATAGCTAGGGACGCTCAAGACCATCTCGCCGACCTGGAGTTTCCCTTGGCCCTTAATCGAGTGAACTTGCGTGACTTGGCTATAAGATCTCCGCGGTTTCTATCCGGATGAAGAATAAAAAATTGTTGATAGCTTTGGACAGTCCACTGCTGGAACATATCAAATATCAGTTCTACCAATTACACCAGCTACCAGTCTCCTAGAACATCTTAGGTAATGGAAGGGGGCGGGCCTATGTGATGCTCTGTTCAAAATATCTGGCTACGAACGAGGAAAGAAGAAACTATATCTACGTGGAGGAGAGTGACCTCAGAACATGCCATTTGGTGTATGGTTCTTACATTTTTCATCCTACTCAGGTCATCTACGACGCGGTATTGGTGCAGAGTTGCGAAATAGAGGTTTTGCGCCATCCTTCTACAGAAGCACTGAAAACTTGTGACGGTCTGGGAAAGAGCCGTCATTTAGATTAATCCCAGTAGAGGCAATACCTCCTGGACTAGTATTTTAGCGGGATAAGTTTGAATTTGAAAACTATTTAATTAAGGAAATAAGTAATAAACAAAACCGAGAATGACAATGGTTAATTTTAAGGTGAACTGACTATGATTAATGATTTCAGAAAGAACTGAATAGAGCAAATGTGTTGAACGAATGAAAACGAATAAAATAGCTAATAAGGTAAACTTAACTAATTACAATTAGGCGATTTTAAGGAAAAAGGACTATAGTAAATTCTACTAGGAATAATGTACTTATTTAAGGATAAAATTGATAGATAATGAATGAGAATGAGAGGTGTGGGAATGTAAGCAAAAAGCCGACAGGAAATAGATAGGAATTATAATTTAAACAATTAGGTTGGTCGAAAGCGTGAGAATGGAATGTGAGAAAATTAATACTAAATAACAATTCGATATCTTCTTAGAATAAGTCTTTGACATGGAGCCGGTTTTAGAAATAACCGTATGATTAATTAAGACATTTATGTACTGCAACTTGAAAAGGATAGTTTACAGGGAAGCCATAAATAAGATTGCTATGTAGAGTTCGTAGTGGGTAATATTACCGCGGTAATATTCTCGTTCTGGGTAACGTTACCGAGAAGTTACCGTTAAATAAATTACCATGCAATTTTAGAGAATTTATGAGAATTTTTTTTTTTAATATTTACCATTTTTTTTATAACTTATATCATTTATATCAATTATATCACAATTTCCCACTTACTTTAATCGATAAAAATTAATTTCAGTAGAACTCCTATCTAAATAATGCTCTGAACTCCCCCTGATAAGATTTTCCTACAGATTTCGACGTTACCTATCGGGAGTGACGTATTGTTAGAATGCTAAATACAAATTTTATTGATTAAAATTTATTTACTTATGTGTTTATAAGCATTATTAATAATTACACTCCATTATTATTAATAAATAATTGTATTATTAATTTTTTACCTAGATAATGTTAAAAAATTTAAATTCTCATAAATTCTTTTAAATTCTCTTAAATTACGTAAGTGAAGGTAACGTTCTCTGTTACGTTACCCAATTTTAAATTACCGAGAATTTTCGAACTCTATTGCTATGTCAGAATGTTTAAAGATAGGGGTAGATATGGTAAGGATTGTTGTTAGGATTATATCCGGGGAAGAAACTAGGCGCCAGTCAGGGACAACGATAAAATGATTCGGGGAATTAAACTTATGAGATCATTCGGCGACACGTGTGAATGAAAGATGATGTGTGATTGTGCGAATGGTAATTAATTTAATTAGAGTAAGGATGTAGGAGGTACCCCCACGAGGACCTCAGGAGCTCTGATCGATGCGAATTTCAATCAGATTTCGATCCGCTTCCGACCTAGAAACTCTGTCACTCGGGTTCTAAAGAATTAATTCGTTTTCGGACTTAGAATAATTTTTGACTTGAATTTGTTCTTGGTTAAAATCGGACTTAGAGAATTTTTCCATTTTGTTTCTCGACTATTAAATCTGTACTTCGTTCGTTGAATCTTTATTAAATAAATAGTTAAATTTATTGGGTTTATAAATTTTGCGTACTAATTTTATTTTAAATTTCTACCTTATTTTTGGCCTTTTAATTTGCATTTATTTAGATTTCGTACATCGATGTAGATTTGATCAATGTTTCTGTCAACTTAGCGAGTAGATTCTTCAGTCTATAAGTGGAAACGAACCAACGTCTTAGTAATTACTTTATTTGAAATTTTGAGATCATTTCAAACCTCAGTATTTAAATTATAAATTTAAACTCTTTTAAATTTCGCGCTTTAAACTACCTAAATTCGTCACAAACTTGCGACATTAGAGTCACCTATGATCATCGTCCTTGCTGGATTCCCGTTCCCTCGCTGGGTGGATGGCTATACTCTCTGACAACTCCAGAAACAGCACGCCCTACTTGTACAGTGCCCTGCATAAATGCCTTCCCCTGTGAAGTTGGGTGATTATACGTTTTTCAATGCGGAATTAAGTTATCACCTAACTTCACAGGGGAAGGCATTTATGTAGGGCACTGTACGGGAAAGCCTACTCAAGAATACCGGGTGAAAAATGCAGGGTTGATCCAAATAGCCCCGGGATGCACCTTGAAAACGGAGAATGCGGCGCTACCAGCGATCACGTTGAAAGAAAATCCACAAGATTATATTTACGAACCACCAGTAAATTTGAACCTGAGCGAAGTATCACCTACTCTTGTGAAGCATCAACAACACATTTTGATACGACGCCCCAAGGAAACGAAGCCTTTAAGACCCTGGATAGGAAGTGCTGTCGATGAAACACTTTCGAATTTGGAAAATAGACTCATAGAACAAAGTCAACGCCGTGTAGAATTGCACCAGCACTACCAACACACGCTCTCTGCTTTGGGCGGCGTCTCGCTGTTGAGTCTGATCCTAATAGCGTATTTAACTTGGAAGGCAAGAGCTTTCTGTAAATGTCAAAAAAATAGACTAGACATGCCGCAGGAAACTCGTGCCGGAAACCTAAAAATCTACGACACACCTAATCGTTTCCGATCCAAGCCGAAGATAACGAAGAGAGCTACAACGAAGCTAATCGAGAAGGCACTAAAGAAAGAACCTGGGACCGAGGAAGAACAAACGCCAACAAGGTCTGAGTATACATCGGTGCCTAAACGACCAGCGATGCCAGCCGTTCCCTTCCAGAACATCGAAGTGGCCTAAAGCAAGTGTAGTGCAAAAGGAGGCAAAAGTGTGTGAGGTGGTGTTGTGCCTGAATGCATCGAGTATTAATATGGATCATAACTTTCCTTGCACATACAACCGTCAGGGGACGACGTTCATAAAAGGACAGGGATGACACATCCTGAATTTAATTTTTTTTTTAGCATTAAACATTAGCATAAAATTAGCATAAAACAAAAAAAAGGAACATATCGAGAACCCCTCAAATCAATAGGCAATTACTCCTTTTCCCATTAAAATCTTATAATCTAACCAAAAAGGTTAGAAGTGCAAAAGAAACAAAGAAAGCGTTTCCAAATTCCAACTTGTTTATTAAAAAAGGAACAAGGGATACATCCCTCTAACGCCTATATCTGTGCGCGCGTGCGGATACGTTTCCCGTACCGAATTAAAAAAAAAAAAGAGAGAAATATAGAAAAGAAAGAACCCCTAATCGGATACAAAAAAAAGTGGAGCCTCATCCACCGGCGATCCCTCTCTCCGGGAAAATCGGCGATCTCCTAGGATTCCTTAAGAACCCAATGTTCTCCGGTAGCGGGACACAAGCTTTCATCACCTCTTGACTGTGACGCTGAAAAGAAAATTTGATTCCTCACAAATTCTGTTTTTCATAAGCAGTACGGCAGCAAGCAACTCTTACCAGGGTCCAGTGGTTTTTGATTTGTGGCTCTTCGTCCACAAAGAAATGGGTCTGTACGAAAATCAACTTATAGTCGAAATTCCGGGACTGAAAACCCACTGCGGGCGGGTATTTCGGCAACGACGCGAATTTGCTAAAAGAAAATTTTTGTTTTATTTCCTTTCCTTATTGCGACGTACTGAGCTAAGATAATAACTAGGGACTTATCAAACACTCAACGGAGCTTTGGGCCATCTGCAGCCCTGCCATAGCTCAAGGTCCTCCAATTGGGAAGCACAAATAGTCATCGGATGGACGTAATTTCGCTAAAGAAAAATGCAATAGTAAGAATGAAAGAATTTTTTTTTAAATCATGAAAATTGAAAACTAATAAGTTTCAAATTTTGAACAGACATACCACAGCCCAGTAACCACGACCGAGATGGAGGTTTAATTTTTCATCCCACGTGAATTCCTGGAACCACTTGATTTGGGAATAGGGTTTAATAGCCCCCGGGCCCAGTTCGTAGTCGAAATCCCACGGTTCTTCTGAATCCTCTCAATTTGCGACTGGTCGCCAGGAAGGATAGTCGATTACCAAGCTAGAACTAAACAAAAAAAAAAACACAAATATTGAAAATTAACATGTGTACGATAAATTTAATAGAGGATATATTAGAGCATGGATACCAGTCATCACAGTTACCTATTCGGAGTAAATTCTCAAGAAATTAAAATGATTTAATTCAAAATAATTCAAGGTGATTTAAAGAGAATTGAAAGAGAAATTTAAAAAAAAATGTTTGGCGATTTAAAAAAAAAATTCAAAAAGAATTCAAGGTGAATTGAAAAGAATTGAAACCAATTCGATATCAAGATAAATGCGCGGAATTTCAAACGATTTTTAAAGATTTCTTTTGCGATTAACAATATTTCGCGATATTTAGAATGTTTTTAGAGAATTTTAAGGAATTTCAAGAAAAAATATTTCGACCTAGGAAGTTTTATTAAAAAAAAAAAGGAAAAGAACTATATGGAACTTTAATTTCTGCTTGGTCCAAGTGTTGCAAAATCATAGAGTAATTACTGTAGAATTAATTACATCACACCATTATTATTAAAAATAAATAGATGACGAAGATAAAACGAATGGAACACGCAAAAAGCATATAAGGGTAGCTTGCAGTCTCTTAAATCTCGAAAAATCCTCCCAAGTGCTTAAATTCCATACCACCCTCTAAAATTCGGTAAAATCAATTTGAATCGATTAGAGTTCCTCTAGGGAGAGTTGTGTCACGTTACCCCCTCCACTAGCTGCCGCGAAACCGGAATCGGAAATACGCAGCGAAGGGCGACACATTTAAAGTATTCTCGATGTTGCACTCAGCAAAACTTTAAGAAGAGGTTATGTGTCATATATGTTCATGCAGTGTTTGTTGTGAAAATAAGCCTTTTTAGTGAAAAAAACAATGGTGTCGTGTTGCATTCTTCACTGCCGTGATAGCTCTGGCCAAGATTTTCACTTAAGACAAGTCCCAAAAGATCCTAAGCTTAAACAATTATGGATGGAGAGTATTAATCGAGATGATTGGATACCACACTCGAAATCAGCTGTTTGTGAGGTAAAATTTTAATTTTCAATAAATAATGTAATAAAAGTCGGAAATGTACCTTATTTTTTTATGATTACAGGTACATTTTGACTATAACATGTGGGAAACTGTGAATAATAAGAGGAGACTAAAAAAAGACGCAGTTCCAACCTTATTTCCTAGTCCACCAGTTAGGAAAAGAAAAAGTGGCGCTATTTTCGTGAGGTGAGCGAAGACAGTATGTGTATCAATATTTAAAGAAAAATGAATTAAGTGTGTTTTAATCAGATTTTTCGAACGATCATTTACAAATAAATTGAAGATTTTATAATTTTCCATTTAATTATGATTATGATAAAATACTTCTTTAAGTTCATTAATTCTTGTTTATTTTAAATTTTATGTTGATATATAATCAAAATGTGTCCAATTATATATTTAAAAGTATTAGAGAGAAAATGTTTTTACATCTAATTTTTTTTCAGAAACAGATAAGACTGACAACATTTGACACACAAGATTGTTCAAGTATGAGTACATCATCCGACAGTACAGTTGCTCCTTCCCACGTCTTAATAGTGAATCCTGAAGAAATGGTAAGTTCTAGTAAATATTTTGGTTAAATACTTTTCATTCAGTTTTATTTCCTTAAGTTTTCATAAACAGAAAAGCAGGCACAAAAAATTGATTTTAAAATTAAATTTTTCACAGGAGCAGATTTTGACCAATATTCCAAGTGAATTAGTTCTTAAAACGGCTACAATTCCTTCAGCTCCTGCGCCTGCCACTGATTCAAATTTGTCAATAAATCAAAAGGTAAATATATAAAAACAGTGCCTTTAAGAGAAAGAAAAAAAAATCACGATCTAAACTACTAAAGCAAGTTTATTAAAATTGTTGTCTTACTTTGTACTTTTTTGTACAACTACTGTACGTAATGAGAGACGAATATTAAGGCGTAAAAAATTGCATATTGTTTCAAATTGTTGTTTTCATAAAATAACTTTTTAACTTTATAACAGACATTTTTATTTACAAATGAATTTCCTCTTTTTACATTATTTAAGCAAATTCACTGTTCAAAAAATTGCCTTAATTATTGATATATTGATATTAACTTTAATGATAACTATTAATACTATCTATTATCATTATTATTTAATTATATTATATAAATGTACATTTTCTATTTAACAGAACCAAATTTCACTTGAGCTACATGAAAATCCATCAAATGTGACGACGAATGAACCAATGGAAGAAAATTCAAATGAGCCGCATGAAAGTTTAACGAATGTAACTGCGGAAGAAAAGGTGACAGAAAATTCATTGGATGGAGTCATTGATGATAACATAACAGATCTACTTCAGAGGCAGGAGCAAAAAATAAAATCTTTAAAAATCAGACTGCAGAAAGCTATAAATGAAAGAAGGAAATTGGAAAGAGATGGACATGCTACGTATAAAAAAGTATTAATGTCTTTGTTTACTGAGGATCAAATTCAAAATTTAGTTATGCAGCAGAGAGCCGAAGGAAAGCCAAAACACAAGGAGTGGTCTAATGCAACAATTAAAAAAGCGTTGCGTTTAAAATTTACATGTGGCAATACAGGTTATGACGAACTACTCAGACAAGGATTTCCCTTGCCAACCCGTAGAACTCTCAGCAGGCGAATCGAGCACATAAAATTTAGACCTGGGATTTCGGACGAAATGTTCTCGTATTTGGAACATAAAGTGTCCAATGTTCTGAAGGATATTGACAGAGAATGCTCTGCAGTAATTGACGAAGTCACCATTGTTGGAGGTAAAATGTTTGATCTTCAAACTAAAGAATACATTGGTGACATTACTCTTCCAGCTGGTGTGGAAGGTGAGGTGAAGCATGCCAGTGTTTATATTTTAACTGGAACTGGTGCACGCTGGAAACAAGTAGTAGGATATGACTTTACAGGTGCTAGTTTTGACGATGCTTTATTAAAGCCAATTATTTTACAGATAATCGCCAAAGCAGAAAATATCAGTCTAAGAGTCAATAGTGTAACGTTTGATGTGGGACCGAATAACGTTGCCTGCTGGAATGCGTTTGGAATCACTGCTGGCAGAAACACTGACATAAAAAATTCGATTCCTCATCCTCATCCGCATGGAGATCCTGATCGTCGCCTTTACTTCTTTGCAGACGTGCCACATTTGCTAAAAAATACAGTGCAAAGCATAATCAATAATAAAAAAATTTGTTTACCACAGTATATTCAGGAAGCTTACAATTTGCCTACAAATATTGTTGACGCCGATCATTTAATTGAAATGCTGAAGTCACAAGAAGACTTAGTTTTTACTCTAATACCACACATAATGGCAGAAGATGTCATTCTTTCAAAAAATAGAAATTTTCAAAAAATGAAGGTTAACAGAGCATACAAAATTTTGAACCCAGAAGTGAGCGCTGCATTGTATTTTTTAGCAGATGAAAACTCAAAACCCGAGTATGAAACTACTGCTTGGTTCTTTGGCAATCTTGCAAAGTGGTACAGATTGATGACATCGAGGAATCTACAAAGTGCGATCAGCAAATTCAGCACAGACAAATATGAGGAAACAATTACTTTTTTGAGGGAAATAACGGACCTTATAGGAAGGATTCAAATTGGCAAGGCAGGGATTTTCAAACCTTGTCAAAAAGGATTTATGCTATCCACAATGTCGGCCATTGAGCTTAGCGAGTATTTGATAAATACAAAAGGTTTTAAATTTGTCCTCACATCCACATTTAGCCAGGATGTTATTGAAAATTTATTTAGCGTTATCCGGCCAAAACATGTTATGCCTAATATTTTGCAATTTAAATACGACTTGCGATTAATTTCCATTGCGCAGTATTCCAGAACCATTCATTCCAATACCTACGATTGTGACGAAAGCTACTATCTGTCTGAGTTCCTTAAGGAAAAGAAATCTCAAGAGAAAGATAATACTAAGAATAACAAAAATTTGCCAGCTCAAACAGAGAACTTAAATTTATCACCAATAACTCAAAAACCTATTTCCGAAAACTTCTATAATGCTTCCAAGAAACTATTACCGGCAATTTCATCATCATTACTAGCACCTGTTAAAGCTACCTCAGGTAATGCAATCAGTGTAGCCAGAAACCAGTTGCAAGAAACTCAAGTGGATGGATCATACTCCATTTTTCCATCTTCATTAACCAATGCCACAATAAAATTAGGTTTATTACCATTACCTATTGATCCATTAGGCACCGTTGAGAAGAATGCCTTATATCGTACTGCTGGTTATCTTATAAACAGCATTGAGAAAAACAGTAAGAACTGTGATTCTTGCATTGCATCAGTCGGTTCCAGGAATTCGGCTAGCTTTGCACATCTCGATGTAGCAAAATTCGTAGCCTACAAAGGATATAAAGAAAACTTGCTTTTCTACGTTAACGAAGCTACTTTTGATACTTTCCAAGAAATGGAACAAATATTCAGATCATTGCACCCGGTTGTACAAAAATGTGGTAAAATGAATCTCTATGATTTCTTTCTACCACGATTCAATTTAGTCAAAAGTAGTCACATATTGACGTGCCACAATTTAAAAGAAAAAATATTGCGTCGATTTTTGCTCTTTCGTCTAAGAATTTGTAATCAAGCTAAATCTAAGGAAAAAGATATTAAAAACAAATATGCTAGCAAAAGCATGGCTATGCACATAACTTATCAATAATAATTTAGGTGTTTAGAATTCTAAACGTGAAGTAAATGAACTATCTCCTTTTTTTAATTGCCATATGTCTTCCAATATTATTTTTGTAAAATAATTTATAAATTTAAAATGTAATTTCAAATGACCATTCGCCTGCAACATGAATTCTCTGCAATATTCATTGTATAATTTAAAAAATTTTTAAATTGAAATATAATTCCAGCAAATCAGCAGTCTATTAGATGTTACAGCATTTATAAAACAGCCTTAAATAATAATAATTTTTTAAAAAGTGTGCTTACAAAAAAGATTCTTCACTTTTCAAACATTCTTAATTGTTACACCAACATTATTATTATTAATTATCATTTTAGATATTAAATAATTAATTAAATAAATATTAAATTGAAAAATTATTATTACTTATTATATTTATTTAATGTTCGATCAGTGTCTAAACATTAAATTTGATTTGAAAGTCGCGCCAATTTCAAAACATCCGATTCCGCTTTTGCGGCACCAATCAGATGCGGAGTAAACGGTGACACAACTCTCTCTAGAGGAACTCTAGAATCGATGTAAGCGAAATTTTATCGGTAAACAATTCAATTATTAGACTAGTAATCCATTTCATTCGTTCATTCTCTATTTTAATTCTTAAAATCTCTAAGGATTAGAATCTGAGAAATCAACCTGAATATATCCAAAATGAGTCTTTTATTCTAATAATTTTCAAATTCAAAACTAAGCAATTTTGAAACCCTCCAGTTAGAAAGGCTACTCCCAATGATTGCACGATTATTTCCAATGATTCTAACGAATCCTATAAGACTTACAGGAAACTATGAAATTCAACGGAGTTCAATAGTTAAATTAATATACAGAATTAGCTAATTATTTAATTAATTATTTTTAATAAGTTCCCAATCATAAATTCCCAATTGAGTGTTAATCTCATAATTATAAATCCTCAAAATTCACACGCTGACACCATAAGAAACACTCAAATCCACTAGCAGGGGGTGTAAGGAAACAAGAGACGACCCACATGGAATAATCGGGACACAATCGTCAAACGAAAGAAAGGAAAAAAATTTAAAAATCAAAATTCAACTTACCCTTTCTTATTTTCCGCAAGAGCCGTATCCACATCTTCTTTGGCAACCACTGCCGCTTTTAGAGCTGGCACAGGACAGCGGGAAAAGCCGCGGAAAATCCGCTCATTTGACTTTACTACGTCCTCCGTCGTCACCCGTCTCGGTTCAATTTTCTTTAAAAACTCTACTTTTGCCAAAAAACTCGAAGATACATGGCCTTCCATTTCGCGCACAAGGATCGGTTTCAAGAAGAAGAACAGAAATTTTCTTTTAGCGAACCAAAGAAAAAAAAAACACAAGAACCCACTGAGTACCAGGTTTGCGATGCTGCACGGACGAATTGCGTAACTGCACTAATGAGATCGTCGTCCCCGGAGGTATAGTTGCAACATTTAGCTACTTAGTAACGATAATCGCTCCCTTCGCCCCCCCCCCCCAGAAATTCTTAAACACCATGAGGAAGCGATAACGCACACATGCACGAATATGGCATACATCAACATTTTTGTTATATAGCCCATAATGAAGCTATCTTATATCTTAAAATCTCATAATCGCATACAACTAATAATTGTAGGATGTAATCACGAATGTTTGAGTATAACTTTCAGATCATACAATAACTGCGCCAATGTAAATTCAAACAGCATGAAAAATTTTAGATGCAGAATTTTGTAACCACTTTCCCTTGATTCGTAAAGAGAAAAGGCTTATTGTACAAGCCTAATCGAAATTTGTTAAACATCGAAATCTAACTTGTAGTGCAAACGTCGTATCAAAACAGGAACCGCTCTGTGAGGAAAAGGAGAAAATTGCGATAATTTATGAAGACATAGTTGTCCTTGAGTCGCCGCAGTGTTTCAGGGGCTAAACGCATAAGGTCCCGGACGTTACGAAAATTAAACTCTTTCCATATCGACTCTATACGTAACCTGAAACTTAATGTGCTGAGTCGACACGAGCGCGAGCAACTCAAAGACCTGGCTATGCTCTCTTGAAGGACATAGTTTTAAGAAGTATAAGTATAAAAATTGTTATACAACCGTCAGGGGGCAACGGTCATAAAAAGACAGGGATGATTGTTACACCCGGAATTAAATTTTTTTAAAATTTTTAATGTATGAAAAATGCAACCATAGATTCTAAGGATAGCATAAGAGTATGAGTGCGAGAGAAAGAGAGACTTAGAGAAAAGCGCATGAGGCAGCCCACGTGCGTTGCATTGTCCGCCGCCCGTTCGCCAAAAACATGTACTCAGCATGTCTTCATTTTCACCTCTTCCAACTTTACTTTGGAGAGACGTGGGAACGGTGAAACGCGTAGGTCATCATTTTTCTTTTCTCACGCCTCTCCTAGTGGCGGAGTAACAAAACTTTAAGAAACGTAATGTTGTCGGAAAGGAAGGTGACAGAGAGGCGGTGTGGAGATGCCGCGCGGTCGAAAAAGTAGTTCTTCCCCCATTCAATAAAACTATGCACCGCGAATTGCACGGTGCCAAATCTTGACTAATTGTCGCAGAGACACATTAGTGCTGCCCGGCAGTTTAATTGTGCAAGAGCACAGTTCGGTTCGCGGTGTTTGCTTTCGGACTCGCTTGTCCGCGTATCGGTTCTGTCGTGAATCAAAAACTAATTAAAACAAATCGAACCTCAAGAGTGTTCGTCCACTCGTAAAATATCCGAACATTACTATTTAAAGAGTTTTCACGTCTTCGGAATTTACCAGGTTTTGAACAGTGAAAGCCAGGAAGCAGGTAAAACGGGGTCATCCAGGCTAACCTAGGATTAGGCCCTTAGCTGCTAAGCATTTTCTTTCTCACTCTTTCTCCAAGAACAGGGTGAGTAGTGTGTAATTAATTTTAAGAACGTTTTATTTCAATGCGCGCAAGCATTCAATTTATCTTTTTGTAAAGGTCACTAAAGATTAGAGTGGCCCAAAAATTTACATTTTGTAATGTGCAATGGACGACTTCACCAAATTGTTCTTTACAAGAAAAAAAAATATACGTATTTTTTTATTTAAAAAAAAAATCATTTTTAGTACTCAGTCAAGCAAGTTTTTTATCTTATGGACTTTAACACGTAAAATTTGTACGTTATTTACTTTCTCGATTTTGGATCAGAAATTATAATTCAATTTATTTAAGCTTTTATATACTTATTCTCTCACCAGTGAAGATGCATTTCATTCAATTTGTATGCCTCAAAAATTTTAAACAAAAATTTTAGGCGTATCATAAAGTGCCCAAATTCGCAATATTTGGAGACTCTTAGCGTGCCTTAAATACGCTTGATTTACTTGAAAATTTCAAAAAATATATTTGAGAATATTGATAAACTGATTTATAGAAAAAACAATATAATAAATATT